>PNEQ01006327.1:0-32144 GCA_003012365.1 Medauroidea extradentata
GACATTTCCGGGCGGCGGTTTGAATGTTCGTTGTGACTAATTGGATACGTAAAACACATAAATAATGACCCTGTGGAGGAAAACATACATGCATACAAAACACTAAATGACAAAACACTAAATCATAAATATGGTCATAGTCGTGAATTTAGGCGACGTTATTGTCTAACGACCCTTGCTGGCCCTAGGCCGGCGTCAAGTTGTATTTTCCTTACTTTTGCACTGCTTATGAGTGATTGTATAGTTCAAGATTATCTGTAAGGTAGATAATGTAATAAGTAGAGACATGCAAAATTCACATTATTATTTGGTAATATACTAGCCTTCACTGTCCTATAGATTCTTGAACATGTTTCGTGTTTTCATTGGATAGCTGTGGTGTCATTTGATTGTGAGTGCCCTGCATACTAGGACTGGGAGACTTCTACTATTGGCCAGAAGATGTCTCCTGCGAGCATCACTAAATTCAGCTAATGGCAGACGTCGTACGAGCGTACAGTATGTCGGAGCTCAGTCTTCTGACAGAAAATAACGTGAATTTTACAGGTCTCTAGTAATAAGTGGTTTTTACGTCATTTCAAGTCAAAAATATTGTATTTTATTCACAACGTTTGCAATTGATTGTATTTCAACATTCTTACTGTTAGCTGGTAAATGTAAGGTAAAGTAAGTGGGCTTTACATCTCGTCAACAGTGAGGTCATTTGAGACAGTGACACACAACTTGGTACAATGAAAGGAACTGGGAGAGGAGTCCGCTGTGGCCTTTGTTACGGAAGCATCCTAACATTCACCTGGAGCAATTTCGGGAAACCACATGGAAAACAGAAATTAGGATGGCAGGAGCCGGAGATCGAACCCGAGTCGCCTCCAAATGAGAGTCCAACGTTTTACAACTGAGCCACCTTGCTTGACGTTTGCTGGTAAAGTGAATGCATTTACATGTAAATTATGTAAGTAAGTAACTTACCAATCCTACATTATAAATTGACGTCGTACCTCCTCAGGCCCGAGACCAAAGCTTGAACCGCGAACACGTGTCATGAGATAGGAAGGGGGGGAAGTGTGATGCCTAATAAAAACTAAACCATAAATATTGTCATTTAAATATAGCAGCAGTAAAACAGAACAAAGAAAGAGACTGAAATTGTTAGAATAAGAATTATTGTTAATGTATTTTGAGTGCGGCCACGAGCGATGCTAGCGCTTCCGGCATGCGTCACGTGCAGCCAGCATCTCTTGCCCCAGTTGTTCTCTAGCGTGCAGTGCGGCCGGTTGTGTTTTGCGAGGGAGCCTACATCATTTGTCTACAACTGATCGTCATTCATCTCTGTTTGCTTAATATTCTCCGGAACCTTTTTACTTTTTTTTCACTCCCTCGCACACACAGTCAACGTGATCAGCATTACTGTGTTGTGATCCATTCTTTAATTTAACATTTAGCTGCCAGCAGAGGCATTTCGTTAACGTGACCACGTGGCACGTGGTCACTTCATCTTTTGTAAATCACCAGATATAACAAGTAGTTCTGTGTCAAGTTAAGTAGGGGAGAGTGCTGGGGAAGGAGTTACGGCCTGTGTGTAATAGTGTGTAAAATCCTCTGTAATCCCAACACGTGGTCGAGTAAACGAGTGAAACCAAGAGGCCTCTCTCGTCATTCTGAGTAGTTAGTTTTCCGTTACAGCGTGTGAGGCGTGCTCTAGGCCTACAGGGAGCGGAAGAGAGTAAGTATCAGCGACACCATTCTGGAGGGGTGCTTCACGGCCCCTATACGCCCTGAGACACCTCGTGCCCCCCGACTCAGCCGAGGCAACAGCTGAGTGGCGCCCACTTACAACAATAATCACGTAATTCACCACCCCTCAGGAGCACCACTGTGTCAAAATATTTAAATTAATATGTAATAATGAGGCTAAATAAAACTTTTTTTTTGTTAATTGTGGCAATTTTGATACTGTTGTAGAAAAATTTTTTCACCACTTTCAAATTATTTTACAGATTTTTTACACGGCTTCAAAGTTTTAACACCAACATTTTGTACATCACTTTTAGCATATTTAAACACTGAAACCGGCCAATTTTATTCACCATTTTTAGGGGTCCTTAGTCATCAATAAACCAAAGCAGAAAATATAAGCTGGTGTTAAAAGTACCATGAACGCGAATGACTACAGATACTGAATCACGTCGCCTGTACAAGGACGCTATTTTATTTTGAGAGAAACACATTTTGGAGGCGTCCTAGCAGCCGAACAATACAGGGAAAGAGTAGATGAGTCTAGCTGGGGGTGATGTACCTACGCAGATAACAAAAGCATGCTTCACATGGTCAGAAAACTGACTGAAGTCTGCTTCACACAATGTCACCTACTTGTTCCTTCTGATAGTTTCAATTTTTAAGGAAAATATTTGATATTTTTTGAAGGTTCCTCAAAATCACCTAGTTATAAACAAGGTCTCGCTATTCCCAAGCTTGCTACTACGGGATTTTATTGTATTAAAATGTTAACACATTCTTTAAAAAGCTCCCAATTTACCAAACCAAGCAGCTCTAAACATATTACAAAACCTACTACCAATCCTCTACCAACTTCAGACATCACACACATTACGAAATAGGGATCAAAAGTAAATGAACGAGATGTCTTACGTGTTGTAGATGTCGACCAGCTTATCACTGAGAGTTTGCCCCTGTGTTTCGAGGAATGCAGCAAGCTCGGCCATCTTCACTCCAGCAGAGATCCCATCCTTGTCCAGCACATTGGTGCCACACATGAAGCCGATTGCTTCCTCAAATGCAAACAGAACTTCCTTCCCCTTAGCGACCAGGTCCGCAGATATATTCCCCATCCACTTGAAGCCCGTCAAGGTCTCCTGAAGCAGACGTCACAAATAAATAAATACAACACAAGCACACATCATCTGCTACATTTATTTACAAATTACTGTTTGTCCTGGTATCCAGGTTGCATAAACTTATATTTCGTTATAAGTTAATTTAATTGGTTAGTTAAGGACTCCATTATCTACTATTAAAATGTATTACGGAAAGTTAGAAATATGCAACTTTTGTGGAACTATTACTGTACATATGATTGCAATGCAGTTTAGGTCAGAGAGTCTGACAACATGTATAACATTTTTTTTTTCCAAGTACTATATACATTTATTTTTCTTTTCTTCGAAAACTAGCACTTCCTAAATTATGTTTAACCTCATATATGGGTTTGAACAACTTGGAAGAGTGAGCACGAGACACTGCAACAGTCTACAAAAGAGAAGTGGCAACAGTGTCTCTAGCACGACTCACTAACCCATGTGCTACACTTCTCTGAGAAATGGAGAACAGCATATTGTCTGTGTTATGGAAAAAAAAAGGTGAATCAACCAAATTCACATTTGCGAGGTTTTTGCCCTTTTAACCACTTAACAAGTTAACCCGAGTTAGCTCGTTAGAGCAAATGGTTATTCTATGTTATCCTGAGTATCGATGTGTTACATTCCACTTTGCTGTACTTTGTCTTCTAACCCGAATATAAATGTCAGTCTTGCAGGCAGTTGAAACTGTTCGCGGCAGAGTGCAGCAGACGTAGAGTATCTTAGAGAAGTTGTGCGTTAACTCACATATAGCAGCAGGGTGCAGGCTATCGCAGCATCGTTTGGAGTAGAGTGAAAAACTCGCGCCCAGTATTTTACTGTCCGTACCGTAATTTTAGTTTACATAAATAATGCTATCAGCGTGACAAGGCAAATGTTTTAATTGTTGTTACTGTATCAACCAGGGGGGTGGGGGCGGGGTGACACTGGTATACAGGACATTTGTTGCTTATTTTTTTGTCAGTAGTTGACGTTATCTGCACGAGAATGGGTGCGCTAGTAGCCAACCTTTATTTAAGTGACATTCTTAGGAGCTGTCTCCCATTTCATGTTTTTGACTGATCTTGTTTTGTGGTTATGTGGCAAACTTCACAAACGTTTTGGGGTGTGTGTAAAGACGAATATTAATGCAGTCGCGATAAAACGTAGCATGAGTCGTACTTATAGGCAAAATACGTCCAGAAAAATGTGTCTGTGCACCAAAAACCAAACATAAATATAAACAAACAGGTCATGAGGGTGGGGAGGGGGAGAAAGAGCTACTCTGCACATGCGCTGGTTGGAATTTCACATTCTCGCCACTGAGAGTTTGGTGCGCTGCTGTTCCCCTCAAAGCAGCGAGGTCAGCATAAGCAACATCAATTATAAGTTTGAGTTTCCTCTCTTTCGGTAAGAATAGGTGCTCTGTGGTACCAGCTCTCTGGGCGTACAGTAATACAAAGAATGTCACGTGAATTCAACTCACTGGTTTTTTTTAACCGTTTGTATCACTTCAGACACTGTTTGTATATTAAATAAATATTTAGAATTGGTAAATGTGAGATTTGATGCTCAACATCAGATGGTAACTAATTATATCAGAAGTGACATAAAGAAACTTTTTAAAATCATTGTTGTTGTTATAACATCTCTTGAGGTGTACAGACTAGAGATAGGAGTTTTTTGCACACCAAAAACCAAAATTCTCTGATAAAACAACACTAATTCTGTGACAGAAAACAAGAAATTCTGTGATAGGAATGTAAAATTCTGCAAATTATAAAGAACAGTTTTACTATTTTGAAACATGTATAAACACAATAAACTAGAATCTTACATTAAAGGTAATAATTTTACATCATACACACATTAAATACTTGTTTAATAGTAGTCACATAATTTAAATGGTTCTTGATCGTTGTAAGCTGTTTATGGTCTAATTAACACATTGCAAATGGAGCAGAAAAGTTTACCACAGTCACTGTGCAAAACACTCGGAAACTCCTTTGCTCCATCTGCAGGAGACTTGCTTCCCACATGCAATATACTCCCGCAGGCATTTTTAAAAAACATATTTACTCAAAGACATTACTTTATTTTACTTTATTTCAGTGGAAACGTAATATGTAAACAAATACTGCACCGAAAATGTCAAATTTTTTTATAAACTTCAAAGATTACAGTATCAAATACGTAACTAAATAGCAATGGCTAAACATGCGAATGATTTCTCATTTACAAGCACGCACTTTCAGAACGCTTTATGCCGCAGCAATTAGAGTGCACCTTCTGTTTTCGTTGGCCGATAGAACCGCTCTATATCTGGCTCATCTTGTAAACATTACAACGGTACTTCTTTGAACTAAGTTAAGCATCATCTATAGTTCCGTGTATTGTTATTTTGCCACATGTATGTGTTAATGTTTTAGTTGATTCCAAATGTTCCAATCTGTATTTTGTAATGGTCACTATGGGACAATGGCTTATTTTATGTGACGACGCCCGCGGTTGCATATCTCAGCCCTTGTCGCCAGTGTTTCTGCTACGTGCCTGGGTAAGTTTCAGGTGTGACGTCACACACCGGCCATCTTAGCTGCGTGGTGCCGCCGCCAACAACCCCAGATAAGTGACGTCATAAAGAAGCTGCCTGTGACGTTTGCAGTTCGTGTTAAGTACACTCAATGCAGTGTAATATGTTTTATTTTAACATTTATTTAAATAGAGTCGATACAGTATGCGCATGGTGCAGTGTTATCACCACTGCGGCGTACCAGCTTACTTTCTCTTGGTAAGCTTCTATTAATGAATAAATATCTTAATGTTAGAGTATAAGTTACTAGGCCTCATAAAGGCCCGAGAAGCCAGTGTTATTTTGAACTATTGTAATATATTGTGTAGAAGGGTATATCATTTCATCTGTTGCATGTAGGGGATTTAGTTTTGGCGGGACGATGGAGCCAACCTCCCTCGATGCGCCCAAACCCCCAGTAGTCTGTGAGAAGTGGGCTAGCGGATCGGTCATGTCGTATACCACGTCTCGGCTCAGGGGACCGCAACTTGTAACCTAATCATTGTAACTGCAATAGAGTACATTTATTTTTTGGAACCGCTTTTTGACCTCTAGTCCCCCGAGTACGCCGATCCACCGGGCAGACTGTAGCCCACCCAGTTATAACTTTTTCAGTGTTCCTGCTTGCGCGGCATTTTGCAGCCATTGTAAGGTCACGCAGAGCTTTGTGCCGCGTGCCCGCTTCAGCGGCCAAACTGTGTACCACCTTACTGTTCTGGCAATACAACGAGTCCTTATAACCAGCAACTGTATTTTTAACCCCAGTGATATTTCATTGTTATGTGTGTGTAATATGGTGTGTGGCGAGCCAATACGTCACATCGCGACTCAATTGGTCATTCCTCGAAAGACACGGGAACACGGGGAACAGTCCTGGCCGTTGGGCCATGGCCCACCAAGAGTCTCATTGCTACTCCGCATAAGAGTAGCTAACGCCCATCCGGACCTATATGAAATATACTTAAAGCTTTCGCCCTGTGCACCCCTGTGAGCCGACTGTGCTTCCAAACTTCGCGAGGCATAAGTTGGTCATGTATAATTGGCGCCCTGCTCGTGTGGCTGTCAAATTGGCTCTCTACCGCGATCACCGGTAACGAGCGTCTGAAAAACCACCTTAAAAAATCGAGAAATTACCATAGTTGCTGTTGGTGAATGTGCTAGGAATCCGCCATCTTCGAGAACACATTCCTAAGCACAAAGGAGACGAGGCAGCGACAGGCCGCTCTCCCATCTTTCAGCATGCTCCTTTATGCGCCTTCTGCCATCCCTCGCCGGGCCGGAAGGGAGGAGAAGCAACATCGCTTAGCCCACCCTTCCTCAGCCGCGATCACCCCCGTCGGACCAGTCAGACAGCTGTTCACGCACGTGGGACAGGACATGAGCGAAGAGGGCCGTGCCCCCGTGAAGATTATCCTCGCAACGTCAACCGTGTATCCCGTGCCATGCAACCGTGAACAACTGCAGGCGGTAACTTTGGAAAATGAACATGATACCGCAAGTATGCACCGTATGTCACAAAACAAAGGACAGCGACCAGTTTGCGAAGTATGATTTGTCTGTGAACATTTGCCGGTGCCTCCCAGCACCAATAATTGTTACATCAACCCCTGTAACCAAACCTCCGCTATTCGACTACAAGTTAGAAATTCGTCACCTCCGGCCACAACCCACGGGACCAGGTCGTGACCTGGTGTCCTGCAGGCATTGCAAGGGGACTGTTCTTGTTGACACCCTGTGTCAGACCCGAAATGAGTACGCGCGGGTACATACGTGTGCACGCAGTGCAGTCTGTCGCACGACCTGGCACACATAGGACTCAAGGCCACCACTGAATCTTTTCCCTCCAAATTGCTGCTCAGCAAGGGCGGATGTGATTTTTGTAACTGTAAAGAGATGCATGGGGATAGTGCTCTCTGCCAGGGATGCCACCAAGTTCATTTCCAAAATCCTGTAATTAGCATTAAAAAATCCTGTAAAATCCTGAAATAATTCAAACTTACGTCTATGTACTTTTCCGAAGTTTTTTAGAAGATTCTTGCTGTAGAATTTTGATAGTGAAATTAATATGCATAGTAAATTATTATAGTATTGTGAAAAACTGAGATTTTATACAGGCAACCATTTACTGTTAATGTTTTTTACAGACTGAACTATTTTCTAATCTGTTTCGGTAAAGTAGCAGTGAAACTTTCCACCCGTTTTCCTATTTGGAAAAATTTGTAGAATGATTGCGAACATGTTCAACTGACTACTTATTGTTGAAAAATTAATATATCTGCATAAGTTTAATTATGGAATCGAATGAGATGTAGTTTGCTTGTATAATGGCGCCGCACATAAAATGTAAATACACATATTTATTAACATAATCGCCGCATGTTTTTACCAAAATTTTTGGTACAAAATATGGGGTGCAGCCATTATGAGGGGTTTTAAAATTTTTCCTTTTTTATTTATTTTGGCATAAAATAAAACACAAATTTACGTATATTTGCTTGCATATAGCATGACCTTTTCTGCAAAAATAAAGGGAAAGATTTGTAGGTTTAAAATAAGCACAAAAAAGATTAGTGAATCTCGTTAATCCATTCATGTGCGTCGTTAATTTTTGTGTCAATTGTTGACAAACACAGATGTTAGAAATATCCACGAATATCTAACATTATCCGTCTGTCCGTTTAAAACTTTAAATATCCGTTAAAACGGATAAAATCCGTTAAAACGGCAAGCCTGCTCTCTGCTGTGATTGTCAATGCCGTTGTCACTTTACGTGTATGACGGAAGCCAAATGGATGCGGTTCCAACATCAGCGCTACTTGTGCCATGAATGCCTACAGTTGCACCATCCATGTAACGAACCCAGGATTCAGCCACAAGAGTGTTGCGTAACTGTACAGGATCAGCCCTCTCCCTCCGCACACGCCTAGTGTACTGCATCTGTTACCAAACCTGCCAGTCGGAACATCAGCACCGAACACACCTTGCGTCGCTCTAACACAACATGCGCTGCCGACAGCTACGCTTGCGAAGTTTCAAACACTGCCGAATTTCGCGAGACAGGGGACAGAATATCAGCGTGCTTTTATAGAGGAGTGCGTACAGCGGTTACAACGCTATGGTGTTCCAGTAGAAGAATGGCCATGCGTCGTAGGTGCCCAACTCAAGGGCGATGCGCGCGCGTGGTGGAGAGCAGTCACTGAATACAACATGACATGGGAACAGTTTGTTTACAAGTTCTCAGCGCGCTATACAAGTACGCTAGCGACGTAGCAGACACACATAAATATCTTCACCGAGCATCAACGCACAGGTGAGGATTTAGAAGCATTTGTATGTTGCAAAACTAATCTTCTAACTAGCTTTTACCCACACATCTCATCTGTAGATGCATTAGAGACATTTCTTCAAACAATTCAGCCGGAATACCATGCTGCGCTGAGGCCGGCAATTTATAACTGCTTTGAAAATTTCATTTGTACAGCCGCGGGAGTAGCTAGCGACGCGGCAGAGATTAGCTTTATGGCACTGCACCACACGGAATACGAGGCTACGCCCCTGATACAGGAAGTGACAGCGCCCGGCGGAACTGTAACAACATGCCGCCCACCACGCAGCTGACTAGGTCAATGCCTGCATCAGCTGGAGGTGCCGGGACAGCGGCTAATTAGCGCAATAACGGCACAAACACCATGCACAGCCGGGATATGTGCGCCCTCCGCCACACACTCCGTGCAGATTCTGCCCTGACAACCAGTTCCACTGGCACGATGAATGCCCAAGGCGCGGACCTAGGAACCATGTCGCTCCGGGAAACGGGGGAATGGGGTAGGAGGGGACACATCCCCCTACCCCACGTCCGAAGAAATAACGCCAAACAACTCAAAACCAGCAGTTTCGCCAAATATACCGCCCAAACTGTCACCAGCAAACACAACCTATCTCGGCCAAATTTATCAACACTATGACAGCTTGTTGCGAATTCCTGTCATTGTAAATTCACGTAACACTGTGGCTCTCATTGACACAGCTGTCTCGCACAATTTCATGAGCGAACGACTGTCACAATGTCCGCAGACATTTCAAGGCCAGTCTGTCCAGCTCGCCACGCTCAGTGCTCATTCACTGACGCTCGGCACAGAGACTGTGACCATGGAGATACGTGACGAATGTATGCAAGTGCAGGTACTAGTAACTGAAGAACTCCGGGAAGATTTGATACTGAGTGAGTGTACCATGGCTTGTCGAGCAACAGGTGGTAATAGAGTTATTTCGCGACCGGATCCACTTCGGGCTTAAGCATCGGAAGACTGTGTATCACCTTGGCTTTCACCGCCCAACTGTCATCCAAGCCACAGCACTCAGCGATTTTGACCACACGGTGCCCTCCGACTGCAGGGCGCAGTGCAAGCGCTCCTGGACGAGCGCAAGGAGGTATTCACGTGTGGTGATCCGCTACACCGCACCACTATCACAGAGCACCGTGTGCCTACCAGTTATCAAGAGCCTATCTACACACTACCCAGGGACTACTCGCCATACCATCGCAGTATCATCGACCAGCAGGTTAGTGAAATAAGGGTGTCCAGCAAAAGTGGTATTTCCAATTCTAGTACATTTCCCGTACATTTCCCACATTTCCTGAGAAACTCCAGTACAGTGCTTTAAACGTGATAACGATGTTAACTTGTGCTACCCATGCAGACTATCGATAAACATTCAATTTTTATGTTACTTATAGATGTGGCAAAGGTGTAAAAAAATTATTTGCCTGGTATTTAATTAAAATACTTTCCTTTATACAGATTTGTAAATTGATTGAATAGTTGAAAGTCCTCTTTTGCTGCATCTGAAGTTTCAGTCCATGTGAACAAATCGAAAAATTTATGAATAGAATTGTGGAAATAATTTATAAAACATGAGGGACCAGCACAATATTATATTTATTATGGTTTATACAGTCGTAAATCAGACATGTTTCTTGGAAAAAATGTACAATGCAATAAAACGTAACAGTTAAAGCTTATTTATCCTCCAGGGTTTTTCACTGTCCTAACAACATTACAACTGTTAGCTAAATTAATTTACGTCTGTTAGCAAAATTTATCTACGTCACATTTTACGAAACATACTGTACGTATAAACAATATTTGGTAAAGGACACACGTGCTGGGATAAATATTTTAATTTTCAATTATAACCTAATTACCTTGAATATATTCAATCGTGTTTCGCATCTATATTTCCTATTTGTAGGCACAACAATTTTATCCTTGTTATTTTCACTGTTTTTGCTGCAGATAAAATAATGCTACATTTTGCCATTCACTCCTGGCTTTTTCATACGATGCATGACGAAAATTTTTGCCGTTTCCGAAGATATCAATTAAGTCAAATTACACATCACAACTTCATCGGAGTCGCAACAATATTTGTACTTATTCCTTGCTGTCACAATATTAAACAACATAAAAAATTACCAAGTACAATGTGAAAAAAGGATAAATAAACTCATTCACTAAACCTCGTAAACATTCGCCCGCCATTTTCACATCTACTTCGATATACTCAAATCTCCCTTTCCCTGCCGAAAATCGGTTCTGCCGAGTCACAAACAATCGATTCTCGAATCATAGGCGTTATTTACTACGGAAACCGTTAAAATTGTGACTTAGTGATTTTAAACATTAGCGTCTTTACGCATCGCGAAAATCACTTTTCTATTGAAATAACTAAAATCGCAGCTGTAAAGTACCTTCCAATTTCTTCATGACTGACAACGAAATGCTCGGTGGCTGAGAAATTCCTGCAGAAAAGACAAATTTCAAGTAAATTTTCCGCTCATTCCCGAGCCCGAAAAATTCACGTACAATTCTCGTACTTCCCGTAGTTTCCCGATCGCTGGACACCCTGTGAAATGCTCCGAGATGGGGTGGTCGAAGACAGTAATTACAATTCACCCATTACTTTAGCACAAAACGCGATGGGTCCTGGCGTTTCAGCGTTGACTTTAGATCGCTGAACAAATAGACCGAGAGTTCAGCACCACCAGTTATTAACGTCAACAGCGCCCTTAGCTTACTGAGCTCTGCCAAAATTATGTCTCTCATTTGACCTCCGCTCCGGATACTGGCAAATTCCAGTCGCCCCACAGGACTGTCCCAAGACGGCCTTCACTACACCCGATGGGCGACGATATCAATTTTGTGCTATGCCCTTTGGCCTGAAGTGCACCCCCGCGACCTTTCAGGCTATGATGGTCCACGTACTGGACGCCTACATCGGTAAGTTCGCCACCGCATACCTTGACGATGTAGTCGTCTGGTCCAATACATGGGAGGAACACCTTGAACACTTAGCATTAGTGTTAGAGCGATTCACCATTGCGGGGCTCACTTGTGCTGTCCAGAAATGCCACATTGGCAAGACCGAGCTAGACTTCCTGGGCCATGTGGTGGACACAAACGGAAATTGACTGAGCGTGGAACATTTGCTCATTATTGATGGATGGGAGCTTCCAAAGACGAGAAAACAGCTCAGAAAGTTTTTTGGCCTTATAAATTGGCTCCGCCAGTACATCCCCAACTTTGCAGTAATTACAGCGCCACTGACGGACCTGCTGTCTCCTCAATCAAAATATCGCTGGAGCTCGGAGGCGGAACAAGCCTTTGCGGCCGTCAAAGCGCAATTTCGTGCCTGTCATGCCTTGTCATGTCTAGACCCCTTAAACACCTGTAACTCCAGACTGATGCTAGCCAGGAAGGGCTAGGTGCCGTTCTATTCCAACTGGGTGACAATGGGTAGAAAAACATAGTAGATTATGGCAGTGCGAAGTTTGGCGCAGCAGTGCGAAGTTTGGCGCAGCAGAATGGAGATATGACGTGAACGAGCGTGAATGTCGCGCAATTTTCTGGGCACTGAAACGCTACCGTCCGTACCTCGAACACCAAAGGTTTACGCTCTGCACGGATAATCGCAGTCTTGTGTGGCTCCACAAAATGAAAGAGTCCCGCAGCAAGCTCACTCGTGGGCCATGCTGATGCAAGATTTAGATTTTAATGTCGAGCATGTACCCGGCATCGTAAACGAGCTGGCCGATGCACTGTCCCACTCACCTGGCGACGTGGTGTGTGAACAGGACAAGGATGAATGGGAATCCATGCTACCTCCGGAAATGCAAGTTGAGTTCAGTGATGACGAAGTACAGCCACACTTAACTCAGATCAGCCTTGCCAAAGCCAAAACCGGGAAACTGACAGCTGAACAGCTCGACAGGCATGTCAGACAAGCCCAGAACACCGTGGCGGATGTAGAGTGAAAACGCTTCGAATGTGCACAGAATGGTGTGCTAAACTGGCGCGTCGTGGACGATAGGCTGGAGCTGCTTCCACCAGGATGCTCAGCTGGCTGGAAAACCTATGTGCCCATGTTGGCACGCCCTGCGGTGTGGCAATACGCACACGATGACCAACTTGCTGGTCACCCAGGGGCCGAACAGACTCGCCGCAACATTGCCACGCCATACCATTGGCCTGGCATGGCGAGCGAGACACGGAAATATGTGCACCAGTGCCGTATTTGTAATATGTACAAGGCCCGACGCCCAGATGGAATACAGCAACAACAAGCACGACTACCTACAGAGCCATTTGACACTGTCGCTCTTGACTTGATGGGTCCATACCCACGCAGTGCTCAGGGTAAACGATTCCTCGTTGTGGTCACTGACCTTTTTTCACGTTGGGTGGAGGCGTACTCTGTAAGAAAGCTCACGCACCAACAACATCGCGAGTGCTCTGGAAACTGAGTTTTTCCCTTGGCAGGGTTTTCCCAGAGTGCTCCTCACCGACAATGGCAGCAAATTCACTGGCCGTAGCTGGCGTGCCCTCAGTGAAAAGTGGCAAACTGAGCACCATACCACGGGGTATTAACACCAACGCGCCAATCCCACCGAGCGTAGGAACCAAGAGCTCAAGGTTCAACTACACATGCGTGTAGGTAACAATCATGCTAGCTGGCTGCAACAACTTCTGGCCGCCTTGTTTTGTCTGCGCACACACGTGAACGCTGGCACTGCAAAGACACCTGCAGAGATCCTACAGGGTAAAAACCTCACACGGCCTGGTGAACTAGCCCGTCCGAGACGCGAACCCGACTCCGCGCACAGCAGAGAAAAGCAGCACGAACAAACTCTGGAGGAAGTCAGAGAACAACAGGTGCGCTATGCAAAATCATGGCTACCCACGACGAAACACTCACCCCGCACTTTGCAACCAGGCGAGCTAGTTTTTGTACGACAGCACCCACAATCATGCCAAAGAAACAAGTTCTGCGCTGGCCTAACCGCAAAATGGAGTGGTCCTCACTCTGTCATCAAACATCTAGGTAGCGGGACGTACATTGTGAAGGTGGCTCCGAACCGTAAAGCCAAACTGTACCGCGACGACATCAGAGTGACGGGGGAAGGTATGGATGACGTGTCACCGCCAACCAAAAAGCATGGACCTGGGCCATTAAATTCGAGTGATCACATTCCGACGCCCATGGAGAATGAGGGATTATCGCAGAATGATAAAGAACCACAAAATAGCGCACAAATGCCAAGTTTGTGTAAGTCTAAAGAATGAAGTTGTTTAACCGCACCGACGCCTGGCGTCGTGACGCCCGGAAGGATCGGAGCAGTGCACTAAACACTCGTCTCAGCAAAAAGTGCAACAGCAAGCACCTCACGACTTGACGAAGGGAGGTTCAGAAGCCTCGGTACGACGATCACTTCCAGTGACGCCCAGCGTCACGACGCCAATGTGGGAGCGCAGTGAAGAGCAAATTGACGAGGGCCAGTCGGACACAGCCAACCTCGCGCAGGCTGCGCGCATGAAAGGATGTCACTATGCGGACAATGGCGTTCGCCACCTAATCGACAAGTCGACGCCCGATGTATCAGTGCCTGAGGCCATCGTGAAAGCCAATGTCGTCGATGCCGAAGCCGACATCGCCGATGTCAGGGGCGAGTTACTAGCGGTCACAGCACAATCTTTGCTGGCGGCAACCAACAAGCCACAACTGCTTCCCCTCACGACATCACCGACACCCGGCGTCCTGATGTCACCACCGGTAACGGCGTCCATGTCGGCCGAGACTCAGGGAAAAGAGCTACTATGCGCACCGCCCGTTCACGCCTCACGGGATACGCGCACTGTGCCTCTTCACACTCTACCTGCACCGACACCTTGTGTCCCGACGTCCAGTACAGTCGGAAGCAGTAGGAAGGAGAGGGGCAAGGCGGTGCTCGGAAAGGGGCGTACAGGTCGCGGCAGGAGCACCAGACGAGTGTAGCAATGAGACTTCCTGCTGCCTGAAGCGCCACAGGAGTCTCCCGCTGTACAAACCAGCTGAGATGAACCAGCGCCGGCGCCATAGCACCACTCACCACACGTACAGTCTGCGGCCTCGTCCGCGATAAATGGAGGCGACGGGCGGACGAAAGGGCTCCTGAGAGGGGGGCGTTTGACGTCGCCCACGGCAGCATATTTCAGACCTTATCACCCGTGCTTCTGCTACGTATCTGGGTAAGTTTCTGCCCTGACGTCACACACAGGCCATCTTAGCTGCATGGTACCACCGCCAACAACTCCAGAATAGTAACGTCATAAAGAAACTGCCTGTGACGATTGCAGTTCGTGTTAAGTACACTCAATGCAGTGTAATATATTTTATTTTAACATTTATTTAAATAGAGTAGATACAGTACATGCATGGTCCAGTGTTATCACCATAATGGCGTACCAGCTTACTTTCTCTTGGCAAGCTTCTATTAATGAATAAATATCTTAATATTAATATTAGAGTATATGTTACTAGGCCTCATAAAGGCAAGAGAAGCCAGTGTTATTTTGAACTATAGTAATATATTGTGTAGAAGGGTATATCATTTCATCTGTTGCATGTAGGGAATTTAATTTTGCCCAAACCCCCAGTAGTCTGTGAGAAGTGGGTTAGGGGATCGGTCGTGTCGTGTACCGCGTCTCGGCTCGGGGGATCGCAACTTGTAACCTAATCGTTGTAACTGCAATAGAAAATATTTATTTTTTGGAACCGCTTTTTGACCTCTTGTCCCCCGAGTACGCCGATCCACTGGGCAGACTGTAGCCCACCCAGTTATAACTTCTTAAGTGTTCCCGCCTGCGCAGTGTTTTTGCAGCCATTGTAAGCTCACGCAGAGCTTTGTGCCGCATGCCCGCTTCAGCAGCCAAACTGTGTACCACCTCACTGTTCTGGCAATACGAGTCATTATAACCCGCAACTGTATTTTTAACCCCAGTGATATTTCATTGTTATGTGTGTGTAATATGGTGTGTGGCAAGCCAATACGTCACATCGCGACTCAATGGGTCATTCCTCGAAAGACACGATGGCACAGGGAACAGTCCTGGCCGTCGGACCACGGCCCACCAAGAGTCTCATTGCTACTCCGCATAAGAGTAGCTGGCGCCCATCCGGACCTATATGAAATATACTTAAGCTTTTGCCCTGTGCACCCCTGTGAGCCGACTGTGCTTCCAAACTTCGTGAGGCATAAGTTGGTCGTGTCATATGAGTGTGTGTTTTATTAAGAGTTGTCATTAAATTAAAGTCTAAGAGAAAAATTCACTCCGTCCATAACTAGGATATTGTTTGAGAGAAGATAACTTCTGCACACATTGTCATTACTGTGATCGAAATTGGGGCAAAAATATGTTAAGACGAAATATGTGATTCTGCGATTCTACGGGACTTTTGTGACTCTGCAAAAATTTCCAAGATCACGGAAAACTCCTATCCCTTGTACAGGCATGTCAACAAAGCCACGTGGAATTGAAGACATTGGTTAAAACAATCGCTTGTATTTAGAGAAATACTGTAATTGGTTTGTACATCAATTAATGTTTAGAAATAGTAAATTTTATATTAAGTACATGTGAATTTCTTAGCATATTATAAAACAGAACCTACTATACTCCATTGTAACCAAACATTTATGAACTCCGACACTATTACAATCCAAAGAGAAAACGAGCGCGATAAAAACCACGTTTTGTAGTTTCTGTTGCTACCTATTTACTCAATGGTTTTGGTTTCATTTACAGTTACGTTTGAGAGCAAGCTAAGTGTAGCCATGTTTTGGAAGTGTCCTGATAAGTTTTGTTGAGTTGTATTATTACCACAGAATAGACGTAGTAGTGTCGCAAGACCATATTGGTCTTGATATTGGCAACCGTTTTTACATAAATGAGACGCGCAAAAATTAGGGGTCCTTTTTTTGCTTGGCATGTAGCACCGTGAATATTAGTTCCAGGCCAAAAACTGAACAGCTGTGCGCATACAGCTCGGCCGCATGCGTAAGGTCATTGGCAGGATGACTGTCAAGATACGCTAATGACTGTTCTTTGCATTGTGACATTCTTTGCATTTCATTTATGTTACTTGAAATTCACCAGTAAATTTTACTGGCGTGACAAGTGTTGTTAATAAAATGTGAAGTTAATTATGGTACATATTTATTTAAATGTGATTCATTACCAGTGTGGTTTTTTCCACTTGTAATTACAGTAAACAGCTAAAAATGAACACTCATGCACCAAAAAAATGAACACTTATGCACCAGTAGAACAACGTGGGAAAAAGTGCGAGACAAACAGTGGTTGTACAAGAAGTTACGACGCAAGCTTTAGTGTTTGTCGTCAATGAGGCTGTGCGGACCAACTGTGCTGTTGCACGAAAGTACAGCATCACAGAAAACAATATCCAGCAGTGGCATAAGGATTACGACAGGCTGCAAAGTGCTCATACAACACGGACGGCATTTCGAGGACCAAAAAAGACAATTTTCTGAAGTTCATAAACACGTACCTTTGTTTGTCAAAGCAAAACAGGACGAAGGAAAACCAATCACTCGGTAAATAATGGCGATGAAAGCTATTGAAGTCGCAGCAGAACTGGGTGTTCCTAGGACCAAGGTCAAGGTCATTATTGGTTGGTACTGGAGAATGATGAGAAGATTAGGGAAGACACTGCGGCACACAACATTTGTGTCCAAAATTGCCAGGAATTGTGATGAAAATCTTGTGTCCTTACAAAGATACATTATTAAATTGCGGAAGGAACACAGCCATCTCCTATCTCAAATAGGAAATGCTGACCAAAGAGCAATATATTTTGACAAGCCAGGGTCAACAACAGTAGACAATGTGGGGGAAAAGTTTGTGTGAACATTGTCCACAGGCAATGAAAAACAAAGTGTGATTGTTACGCTAACTGTGTTAGGAGATGGAAGAAAGCTACTTCCTTACATCATTTTGAAAAGGAAGACAATGTCAAGGGAAAACCACCGAACATCATCCTTAGAGTTCAAGAGAAGAAATGAATGGCCTCAGCCTTGGCCGAAGACTGGATTAAATGTGTGTGGTGCAGGCGACCTGGAGAACTACTGGGCCAGAGAGCCATACTTGTTTTGGACTCATTTCGTGATCATGTTACTCCAGAGGTGAAGGCTTCCTTGCAGAAGTAGAAGACAGATTTGGTGATAGTACCAGGTGGAAAGACATCCCAACTACAGCTAATGGATGTGGTAGTAAACAAGCACTTCAAAGACAAAATGTGAGTTATGTATGATGACTGGCTTCTCTGCAACAATGATCCCTTGACACCATCAGGAAAGATAAAAAAAACAGTGCCACAAAACTTTGTGCTCAGATTTAGGAGTATGGCAGAGCATTACTCCTTAAAATATTGTAAAAGGATTCAAAAAATACTGTAGTTCCAATGCTCTGAATGGTATAGAGGATGCCAATCTGTGGCGGGATGTCAGTGAAGAGGCAAGTGGTAATTCAGAGGATGGAAGCATCTCTGAAGATGATGACGATGCAGCTGCATCTGAGTAAAAGCAGTGCAAAATCTCTTAGTGCAATAGTAGGACTGTAAATATTTTCATATTTTCTTTTGATTTTTGGGGTATGCCATTCTGTTTTGTCAAACACATGTAAGGTTTGTGATATGTAAATTTATTGTTTCACATCAGTAAACACAAAAAGAATTTACAAACAAAAAGATAAGCCTAATATATTTTCTTATTAATTTTTGCCAAAATAATATTTTTACGTTTGTCTGGCCCCCTGAAACTGCAGTTCGCCTTATATTTGGGTCAATACGGTGTACTGTATGTGCTAAACACTGTTGCACTTTTAAACACAATCTATCATGTCATTCCAAGCAATTAAAGTACTTTTTTTTCTAATATCACAACAAAACTACAATATTGCAATTGTGGAACAAAAAAAAAATTACGGACAAAAATATTGTTAAGAATAAATATTGTCAGTGTCACCAAATGAAAAGGATTTTCTCTTGTTCAAATGGTGAATAACAAGTTTTTTTTATTACTAGCTGTTACTGATTTTTAAAATACATTTTACTCAGGCAGTGTTGCACTTAGCAAATTAAATTACATAAATAGTTACATGACCAATACTAAAACAATAGATTTGGTAGTTTCATATTTAACAAATTTTGTTTAGTTTTTATACTTACAGAAATTCAAATCCAACCACATCTGTAAATTAATTACTTAATTGCCAACATGATTCTCGAAATTGCTCCAAACAAATTCTCAGAAGGTTCCTTAACAAATGTCATTGCTGACTCTTCTCCCAGCTCCAGCCATTGTACCAAGTTGTATGTCACCATCCCTAATAACCTCGTCGAAGAGATGTAAAGCCCACCTACCTTACCAAACTGCTAACATAAATGTGCAGGTTTACTCGAGGATCTTCCGTTTCCCCCACCCTTTCATTCCAGCACTGCTCCATACTCACCTCATGTCAGCCCTTACCAGCGCTGAAGACCTCGATGTTAAGTGCTGACCAAAATCTCTCACTCACTCACTTACAGAAATGTGGCCTCAGCATATAATTTAATGAATTGCTTACTATTGAACACCACGGTTCACCTCAGTTTTCGACGTTTTTTTTACTTTTATATTTGTGCCAGTTACTTTTTTTTTTCTTATTTTTAACATAAATTGTGATTAAATCTTCCTCTTAGGAAATTTGTGTATCGCTCATATTTTTTGCGTAAGAGTTGTAAACGTCAAAATTTGCACTTTACGGTTCTATGTAAGCCACAAAAACCTACTGACATACCAAACCAAAAAAATTCACAGTGTATAACAATGTTGTAGGCTATGATTTGACATATATAAAAACAAAAAATAAATTATTTTGTATTTAATAAACAATGCTAAACATTAAAATGAAAATTTAATAATTTAAACTGTTTTTTAAAAATACAAATATATATATATTATTTTGTTTTTTATGTGTGTCAAATCACAACATACAACATTGTTATACACTGTGAATTTTTTCGGTTTGATATGTCAGTTGGTTTTAGTGGCTTACATAAAACTGTAAAGTGAAAATTTGGACATTTACGACTCATTACGCAAAAAATATGAGAGATACACAAATTTCCTAAGAGGAAGATTTAATCACAATTTATTTCTAAACTAAGGAAAAAAAAATATCTGGTACAAATAATATAATAAAAAAAGACGTTTAAACTGAGGTGAACCGCGCCCGTAAGGAACCAATATACATTACATACTTGTACACACAGGTAAAACACAAACATACAATGAAGTTGAATCCTTCTGCTTTTGCAATAGTTTTCAGTATCATGGAAGACACAGTGCTGGACAGCATGTAGACGTCTGCAAGGTCTACATCGTGGTGCTTCTGTGTGTGGCAGTAGAAGGACCACCAGCCAAGCAGAGCTCCCAGCTCGTTCCCCGTGAACACTCGCCACGTGCCAATCCTGCAAGTACATACAAACACTGATACCGTATGTGTACACTGAAGGCCTATGTCCGCACCATTTACCTTGGATCTATAGAAAAAACAGACTGATTCGGACAAACAAATAAAAATAAATGTATGAAGTGATAAAAATAAGCTGCTAGGTTACCAAGTATAATTTAATATGCAGAAACCAACACAAGTATTCACAGAGCATTACTCGCTGATAGATCGCACAGACATGATATTGAATGAACCTATTTTATAAACAAAAGCATGGTCACTATGTTTCGCTGGCCTCAAGGCTCACCTCAGCACTGCTTGGAAAATGTATGTGATCTATCCACAAGTACGTACAGTCCTGTAAAAACTTTTTACTGCATGTCTAGTAATTATTAAATAAAAAATTAGACGTAATAAAGAGAGAACACTAATGCAACTTACAAATGAAATCTTTTGTGTGAAAATTATCTGCTTAGTATGGGTTTCCTCAGATCGGCTTCGGTCCAACCTAATTCGATTTGACGAGGCTCTAGTGTAGTTAGCGACCACATCTGGGCAGATAGAAATGCAGCGAAGTAGGAAAAAACTATGCTAAAGGATTTAGTGCATTTGTGCACCCAAGTCACGGGGCTTTTTACGGAAAAACAGTGTGTCCACTGTGATTAAAATTACATTTCCCGCAAAATTCCCGTACATAAAAAATATAAAGAAATAACAGAAAAAATACAAAAAATTTTATAACAGCTTGCTTTAAGCTAATTTCACTCGGGAGCAGTAACTATAATAATAATAATAAATAATAATAATAATAAGTTTTACACTCGCAATTGGGCTAACGCCCAGTGGCATGTAAATTCATCCCCATCCACACAGCTCCAATCCTCCAGTCCCCTCCTAAACCTTCCAGCCCCCCTCACAGTCACCAACTTCTCCTACAGTGCATTCCACTCTCTCACTAAAAACAATGCAGGTAATGTAGAGGAAATATTCTTGTGCAATTTGTCACACTGCAAAAATAAGACAAATGTGGCGGAAATAGGTTAGAATTTATTGTCAGTAGTACGACATACGCGAAAAAAATCATTGTACTGCATCAGCTGTTTGACAGTGTAGCCACTGCTTGTGCACGTTTTTTGTATCTAGGACTATTATTTACTGTGTCAGTTCTGAAAGTGAGTTAGCATCTCTAGCAGCGGTGTTATTCTTTATTTCTTTCAGGAGTACTTTCAGTGTACTTTCAGTGGCTGCAAAAAAAACTGGTAAAACTCCTCCAACCAATTTATCAAATTGGGCGAAAATTATCTGTGGTTACAACCACACACAACAAAACGCTATATGGCACTTTGTAAAATATATCTAACTCTGATTTATTTTGTTCTTAAGTCACAAAGAAAGGAAAAATCACTCACCATTACCAAAATCAGTTTTCACGACTGAGTTGTCCATACGAAGCTATAAGATCAAACTTCGACTTCCGCCCCAGCCGTTCAAATATATAAATCAATAAAGGTGGATTCACAATGCCCCGACAAACCTGACACAACAGTGCCGAAACAGCAAAATCTGAGCAATAACCAATAAAAAGGAGGAAGCATCTGTCAAACAAAATTACTGCCTCGACAACCCGACGAAAGTAGACTGTATTTATAATTTTCTCCGCGTTGGGCCCTGTGGGGAAAGGAAAAGCAACACCACAAAAATATTTGGAAAATTTTACTTGTATGAAAAATGTTTTATTGTTATTCCAGCACTTCTCTAGCCCAAAACATTGTACTGTACCATTCTGTCTTGCAGTAAAATTAACAATATATGTGAAGAGCTGTTAATTAAAAAAGTACGGCTATATAACAAGGTGATTGATATAATAAATTTAATGAAATATGGTGACTTCTATTTTTGGTAATGCGAATGGCCACACTACAAAGAGCAGCATGTTGGAGTATTGTGAATGCTACAAGAATCGTCATAGTTATCTAGCTTAGAGAACTGTTATGTCTGCCTCGTTGGGGCATTATGAATCCACCTTGACAGTGGCCCCAGCACAAATATAAAACCTTCATCACGTATTTATTTTTGTAATGTATATTTAGAGCAAAACTATATCCTAATCGTGCATGAACAACAATAACTTAAAATTCACAGCTGTAGACCTAATCTACAGCACACACCACACCACCTCATGGTCCATGTATATATTTTCAAGCTAAAAATGTTTTTTATATTAATTAAATTTTCAAAATAAAATAACTTGTAAAAATTTTCACTTAAATTTCAATACTCATTATATAACATGAACAAAAACAATATGAAAAAAGTAACATTGACAGATGTTGTTGTATTGGCTATTGTAACTTTCTTTTGGTTATATAATTTAACATTTCTCGTTACTGCCCTTTACTAAATGTGCTATAATTTAGTTGCAAAATTTTACTTGCATTGTATCGGATAATTGTAAGATTGTGAGAGAATCTATTCACAATTTAAAAATTCTCACTAAATCAAGTTACAAACGTAGATGGGTGAATTGAAATTTTAACTCAACCAATTAACAATACATCCAAGTGAAAATTTCTTGCAATCCATAATGTGAATCAATGGAGCCAATTGCTTGGATGCATTCAAAGGATTTATTTGATCAAATGCATCCACCACTGGTGAACGAGAATCATGTCGCGTGATTGAACGAACAAAAATACATTTTTCTACTAATTAGTTTTCAGTTTTCATGTAAGTGCTCCTGAGTGCGACAGTATTGCCATCTCTTTGGAGCTTTTGCAAGACCCCGCCCATCTG
Source organism: Medauroidea extradentata (assembly GCA_003012365.1). Lineage (NCBI taxonomy): Eukaryota > Metazoa > Arthropoda > Insecta > Phasmatodea > Phasmatidae > Medauroidea > Medauroidea extradentata. The sequence continues at coordinate 23,049 of PNEQ01006327.1, forward strand.
TGAATTATAAGCACCTTGAACCAGTCTAAGCCTAGTGGATTGGTTAGCGCCATTGCCATTAGGTTGGGTGTAGAATGCATTGTTCCGTGCAAATGTATCTACGCAGACTACTGTATCCCAGAAAAGCAACACTTTTGTCAAGTTAGTAAACAACTGGAACCGTAGAGACTTGTACTACCATTCTGCACAGACATATCCCCCTCTTTTCCCAGCCCCTGTAACAGTTTAGTTTTAAGTAAGTTTAGATTAGTTTAAAATACCAACAACGCTGTCCACTGAATCAAAGAACATTTTTAATTAATATGTGGGACTGCAAATCTTCGCATCTGCAGTGCATCAAGTGTTGGCGCTTGCGCAGCCTCTCATTCCATCAGGACGTAGCTGATAGGAGAGGCGTAAGTAGCCGAAGCGATTCCACTGGTCCAGTACCTACAGTCCTACACTCAAGTACGACAAGATGACTGGTTAAGACTAAAGAAGAGAATTGGCTATCAGTGTTGCAAGCAGACAAGCTTCTCACGCTCCTCTGATACACTTTAACATTGAGAACATGACAGCAACACAGTGCACTTATTTTTCAAGGAAAGACTGTGAATAAAACATCAGCAAATATTTCTCTGAGTTTTTAAGAGCTGTGTAAATTTTCCATCCATTTCCCACACACTTCCTGTCATAATTAAAATCTTGTACACTTCCTGCTTTTTTTCAGTCACTGGACATCCTGTAAAAACATTAGGTATTGCACATGAAGCTTAGATCTAATGGAGCACAATGTTTACGTTTTCTAAATGGCATGTACCGTACATTGTAGTGAGCCGTTACTGACTGCATAACCATTCTGGCCATGACTTGACAAATAACACCACTATGAGGATTCTTCCACACAAACATGTGCAAACTACTGCATACAAAGGTGGTATATTTTAGAAAATTATCACATTTCTTGCAAATTTTGAAGTCACCAATCCCTTAATTTGATTTTTTACTCTTAATTTCTATGAAAAACTTTCATATAGTATTTAACATATGTAGCCATCACAAATGGTATTTCAAATTGTTTTAACAAATATTATGTAGGTTGTAGGGTCAACTGTCATAAGGAAGCAACAAATTGTAAGATAGGTGAAAAAATAATTAAAGAACAATGCAAAACAGTTATGCAGTAATTTCCAATGAACATTGTAACTTGATAAGTCGTGAAAATTCCCAAACATGTGTGTAAAGCAGCTTACAGCTGACATACAAGTTGCACCACAGTTATTATAACCTATTCATGGCAAATAAACCTGTGCTACAGAACATCTAATATACCCAACACTGTGAAAGCAACTGCCATTTTATGAACTCAAAAAACATTTTTTCTTCAGGTCTTGTTTCCTTCACAATAATGTTTGGTATCCTCATAAAATAGATGTATTTCAACATGCAGAATATATTGTTTTTGATGAACGTTATTTTGTTTGTGGCTTTTCAAACATACTGTGCCTTAAAAATGGAAGATGCACAGCTTACCATGTGGTTATACAGTAACTTACTCCTTCTATAGCAGTTATAAGCTCGTTACATTTCAACTGGTTAACTTAGTTTCTGACAGTTACCGCATGATCACAACCAATGAGGTGAACAACATAGAAACTCACTGGATATTCTTCTCAGCCACAGCCAACCTGTCAGCATCTGGATCATTTGCTATAATAACTGTGCTGCCACTTGCATCTGCAGTCTTGAAGGACAAGTTGAGAGCAGACTTTCCCTCTTCTGGGTTGGGGAACTTCACTGTCGGGAACTCTGGATCTGGGTCTTTCTGCTCCTTCACCGTCACAAATGGCTGTGGGCACCAGGACACACTAACATCTAACTACCACTGAAGAACTGGCACATTTGACACTTAAACTGCCTCATTTGACACATTAAACACTCTTTGTGTGTATTATATATATACGTATATATAACACACATGAATGTCTGTCTCTTTGTAACGTATGCATTCATTTGATTGCATGAAATATTGGTGGGGTGTTGTACATGCACCCATTAAGGTTTCTGACAAAAAATCTATATAAAAGGAAAGGGAGGGGAGCAAAACCGGGCAGGGGGCAGAACATGGAACTCAAAAAATTTACTGTGAAAAAATTTTATTTTTCAAAATTTTTCTGAAGCAGTCATTAAGGAGTTATTGACCCTTATTGTCATTTTGCACCATTTAGAACTTTGAAAAAATGTTAGAAAATTAAAAATTAAGTTTATTATTTTTATAATATATTCAATATACATTATACATATACAAAATTAAAAATACTAGAAAATTTCTACCAAAACCTAACACAAAAATTCTGTTTTTTTTCATCCCCTGAAAAATTCAGTTTTTTAAAAGATACTGAAAACAGAAATACATATTTTTATGAATGGTAAGTAAACTTTCTGATTTTTATACACACAAGGTGAAAAAAAATTGTGCAATGCACTTTGAAAAACAGATTTAAAACACTAACTTTATTTAGTGGCAGTGTAATCTTGCAGAGTACTGATACTAAATATATTACCACATTAAACTGAAAACAACGCAAACAAAATAATGGGAGATAGATTTTTGATAGATAAGACACAAATAGAGAGTTGATGATTAAAAACCACAAATAATCTGCAATACTGAATCACACACTGTTGAGTACATTTTATTCCTTAAAACATTCATGCATTTTTAAAAATTATACTTTTAAAATCTCACAATTTAATTGTCGTAGATAAAAATAATTGTCACTGATAATCCGCATTTGTACATTTCAACATTATCAACTCAATAACATGTAAGAAGTTAAGTATTATTTTTAATAATTTCTCAATGTTATTGCTCAAGCTATGAACACTGTGAGTATACAACACGCATGATTTATCAGTCATCACTTATTCACATCCTATGTCAATAATTCTACTGTATGTATATTCCGGACACTAATTCCCAAAATGCAGTACAATCTCACAAAACAGTTACTTCATTAACAATTACATAAAATATTGTGCTACCTTAAGGTGCAAGCTACTGAGCCAACTAAAGTGCACTCATTCCTACCTGGAAATGGCAGCTTCTAAATGCCTCCACCATGTAGTGATAACCCACTCCATGCATGGCAGTGTACGTGAACTTAAGAGGGGTTTCAGAGTTCACAGTTTCGCTAAACACGTTGCTACTTAGTTTCTTGAAATATGCACCCCAAATCTCCTCATACGGGTGTCTCAGTAAGTCGCTCGATGCGAGAACTGACGTATCCCACGACCTTTCCCACGGTGCTAAGTTGTTCAAAATTTCACTTTGGATTTTCTTGTCATGAGGCGAAATTATCTGAAAACATGTTTGCACCCTTTAAACAATTAAAATAGTGCAACTGTATAAAACAATGCATGCAACAACATAATTTCAACATTTTTTTAACCAAACAACATCACAGAAATAACAATTGTTTACCTTTCTGTGAAGAAGAAGAAGAAGAAGAAAAAAAAAGAAAAAAAAAACTCTTACTGATAGAAAAATCCTCTTTTGTACTTAACAACCCAAAAATAAACATTACCATTAATTACAGGTACAGCAAACACTGAGAATCATAATTTTGCTATTGTAAAAATTAACTATCTTCTAAACCTCAAAACAAGAATGGCCAATACAAACTTACCAATCATTGTAAATATTGATCCTAAACAAAATGGCCTAGATCATGGGAACCAAGATCATACAATCTCGGTTCAGGCTGCTCATTGGTACAACCAACCCTAAGGACAGGGATGGTAGATTAATTAAAATTGAACACTTATTAACATACCCATGTCTGGATGTGCTTTCTTATACCCGAATATGACGACACACATGAATAGGGGTAGTAGACAACCAGGCAGGAAAGGTGACATCAGGTGTTAACAAAGATACATGTGTATCAGTGTTTGCAATTAGGTTTATTCTGTAAAGGGTTACATCTGCTGCCCAGAATGTCCACTACTGTACGTGACACATGCAATGCAGCACTGCAACATTTTGTGTCACATATCGTCAAAGATAGGAGTATTTCTGATGGTCTGGAATGCAGCATGTATCCCGGCTCCAGTTCGTCCCTGGTATGTACCGAAGTAACATACAAAAGTGTTGGTCAATGTTTATTTTGACTATCAATATATTTGTGTCACATTGTATAATTTTCCATTGTTTCGACAGTGCTACAATTACGACAGCAAAATATCTCTTCACAATATTCTGTCATTTGCTGTCAAAACACTGCAGCTGTCTGTCTATTCTACCATTTAATATCATTCTACGATAGGTAATTTTTCTATTATTTTAGTTTATTCTCTTGTGTAGAGGAATTCTGTTAAGAGTCATAACCAATTTTCTTCTGTCGAGACTTGCAGCACTGTTCATGTAAAGTAACAGTAGACCAGCTAAACCAAGAAAGAATATAAAGTATTTTGTTTCAGTTAGTTGTAAAATCTGAAGAAATAATTGCATATTTTATAGTGGTTTGAAGGTCAAACATAATTATCACCACTGCTGTTTGATAAGTGATTGTAACAAGTTTATACAAACTATCTGTCTGTATATCTTAATTAGTTTATGGAAATAATAATTTATTTTAACAGGCACACACATTATCACAATGCATTGTAGGATTTCTTCTGGTAAAACATTTACAAACTTTTATCAATACAAAATGAAGCTTAAACATCACCGGCAGTGTAAATTTGTTGAAACATCTACGGCACGCTAAAACACTGATGGTTTGAGGTCAATAGTTTGTAGCCATTGATATTTTTCTATCGATGTAGCATCAATGCCAAACATCGATGGTGTTGCACCGATGTCCCTTCTTTAGCCCAAAGAAAGAAATCTAAAGGTGTTAAGTCGGGGGAACATGGTGGTCAGCAAAGAGACCTCACTATCCTACCCAATGCAGTCCTAAAGCAAAGTTCAGGTAGTCATGTACACAGAGGCCGTAGTGAGTTTGTGTTCAATCACACTAGAACCACAGAGCCACATGAATATCCAAACTGACGTCCTTCAACAGGCCTAGCAAAACCTGGCGCAGAAATGTCAGATACAGTGCAGCTTTTGAAATGTGATGGCATAAATGACAATGAGAAAAAAAAATCTTAATTTCCTCATAAAAAGCCGAGTGTTAAAAGTGTTAAACTGTTTCAAGCCACATCTAGCACCAGTACTGTCAGTGCATGAAATGATGTTACTCCAGAGGTGTTAATGGAAACTAATTTGGATCCACTCGATAGTGAGTAAATCGGTTGGAAACGTCATGTGATAAAGATCTACCGGCCCTCAAGATCTCGAAAAGTTCTACTCATTCCCGTCGCCAGATCTACGTAGATCTACCCTGCTCGGGAGCAGGATAGATAGCAGCCAGCAGACAATACAAAGGCAAGCACGCATAAAACGTAAACAAACAGACTCCCGCATGTGTACATAATAGAAAATATGTTGTAAGGTTGTTGGAATGCATATTCACGGAAAATACAATGTCTGATCGTAATATTTTGTTGAACAAGAAGTCTGCAGTAGTTTATTAAGCAAAAATGTCGCCAGAGGAAGTCATTCAGGTATGGAATAAATTATCGTTACTAGTACGCAATTTTAATGCTACATACGTATATTATACCAGCACAAAACCTGGTCTAATAACATAGGTCTGCCAGATGGGTGACTGAAATTCAGTTGCTGCAGATTTTGCCATACTTTTTAAAAAGGCAGCTTAGATACTACTTTCTAGATTTACGACCGCTCGTTAAGCATGTGACGACAGATTTGATCCAGTCACGTGACCAATGCTACCCAGTAGGATTATACCTTGTAAGTTTCCATAAGCTCCTTGGATTGGCCCTGGTCCTTGCAAATACGAAAAAGAGTATTTTACCAGTGTTTGTTCAGAATGTAAATAATATATGTAACGGGGATACCATTTGACGATGTTTGTTCACAAAACTATGACCAAAAACCACTTTCAGGGTTGTTAAAGAACATCAGGAATATATTTCCCTACCTCAGGTCTTCCTGACAAAAAAAATCAGAATTTCCAGTCTTTCTCATGTAATAACAAATCATAAAATTTTAACTGCTTTTTAAAACCAATTTTGAAATCTGTGTAGTTGCTCTGCTGTTAGTTTGCCTATGTTTGCTATATTTAATTACTATAACCCGGAGAAAGGCTACCAGTTGGATTGTTTTCGATCATAATCAGTTCTGGAAGTCTCATATTCTATGAACTACACCAATTATAAATTAATATTCACTGTAACCTCGTATTATGATCTATCAGAAACCTAGGCATGTGTCTCCTGTGTTCCAATTTTTAAAGGTTACGAGAAATAAATAAGTTACAGTTTATTACAAATTGAAAACAACTGAAAATTATCATTATTTACACTCACAAAATTATTGAAAGTGCAAGAGTTTACAGAAAAGTAAAATCACCAGGCCTAAGATTGTATTACAAATTTAAATTTCTATACACCAAAAGCAGTTTTCCTGAATTTTCCAGGTTTTCTCTGACCACTTTCCAATTCCCTGGCTTTTCCAGACCTCTAGATACTCTTGCCTTTGTTTACATACTATGGGAAGGGGGATGCACGTAGGCAACAGATGCTGAGTTCATTAGTTCATAGTAGTGTACAAATGGGACGTTCTTTATTAAGTCTATGGGTACGCAGTTGTAAGTTTGAGGTCACTGGTACCATGTAAACAAGCAGGAGTGCGTAACTGCCATTTAGGCTGGTACTTTGACTACAAGTTCCCTGACAGCATATTAAACAGAAATCAAGCTAGAACCAAAATGGCAGAGCTGGAGTTAATAAGCGTCAATGTAAAAGAAAGTCTGCTTCTATACTTTCATAGTCAAACTGTTCAAGTTTTCATCTGTTACATGTGTGACAGATTTATCAACAAACACCACCTTGTAAGCAAAAATAATAATTAGTAGCCTAGTCCCACCAAATACATTTAATTACTTAATTTTTTTTTCTATCTTGTGCCAGCCCTTAATGTAATTAATTACATTACCTTTTCTACATATTTTCAATGTTATTTCTTGTTTCCTTTTAAAATAATTTATGTTTTCTTGATTGCAGTAAAGAAACTACATAAGTGCTACATAAAAATTACATCAATTATGTAACACCAAAATTATCTATTCTTTCACATTAAGCAGTTCAGTCTGAGTCAGTCTCATGGCCTTCAGCCATGATAAAAGACACTATAAAGAAGTTGTAACTACATCAGAGGTTCACTAGCAGGCTCAACAGTTGCTTGGTGATGCCAGCTTTCTCCAAATGTAATTCAACATCTTTAAAGATGCTATGTATACAGGAACAAAGATAGGGCTACACATGTTACATTATACATGATGCGGCTCAGTACCTGCTAAACCTACATGTATCACCACAGACTTTTTTTCATCTCTGTGAAGCCCACACTGCTATAGTAACTTTTAAGGAGTCCTTAAAATATCCTGAAAACTATGAACAAATTTGTATGATCCAAAAACCTTCAAAAACATCCTCTCATACATTTTTTGTTACATTTTCTTTCCCATAGTAATATTCTTCTCTTCCAAATGCAGGAAATAGTTTCTATCTGAAAGTGTTATCATGGCAAATGACTGAACATTGATGAAAATAATTTAACATGTAAATTCCTATCTTTGCTCATGCTAGAGCTCTGAGGTATGCATTGCCCGAGAGAATGTGTGAGTTTGGCTGCCCTGGTACAGTAATCGCTCCCCACACCGCGCACCTGCGCAAGTTGTCTGCGACAGCTGACAGTGTTGTCAAAACTTCAGATGGGTGTCTGGACTTATGGCCAAGGTGGTGAATGGACTCTATTCATCATTTATGTAGGTGTTTAAAAGTGGATGTAACACCTGAAAATTTAAACAGACACTAGCTAACCACTGCTTAGGTTTGGCCCACAATTATGTTCAAATTTATTAACAGTAACACTACTCTAAATAAACTGAGCCGGTCTTACACTAAGAGACCCAAGATGCTGAAGGCCGGTTGCACATTAACTTCTTTTAATAAGCATACTGAATGCTTCCAATACTTGAAGGGCAAATCCCCTCCTAACAAGTAACCATACATGCTTATAATGAATTACTTAAAGGTTCACTCTCGAGCAAAGAAAACAAACCAGTTAAGTTAAGAACTTGCATTTAATGCCCGCTTTACACAAAATACAAAAAACATAATTTGATCACCAATTTGGCTCACTGCACTAATTAAATACCTCTTTATAATCATTTCAAGGCCGAGTTGAATCATTCTCACCACACACAATCCTTACCACGATCTTGTACATTGATCTATTAATTACTTTTAGTCAACTTCATTCACACCATTCACGCCCCTCTTTAGCTCGACGGATTTGTGAATAATTAGCGAAAGTTACTGACGCCGTCTTTATTTGGACCTCCCCCAACGTCTTGTATTATGCACACCAACTTGACGACCTAACTTGACCGACGGCCATCCGCTACTGGTTTCAGAGGCCTTTTCCCAGGCAATTAAACTCCCCCAAAGTACCTCCTCAGTCTCAAATTACGGGACATCCGCACCACTGGTCATCAGACCCCATCACTTTTGAGGGACTGGAAGACTCACCCATAACTCAGCCAACCGCAGTACCAGCTACTCTTAAAATGAGTCACTGCTAGACGAACGATCCTTACACTCAGGATGCTCTCGTTCACTCGGTCACAACCCGCGACCGTCCTGCTAGCTGCCTAGCGTCTTGTAGCTCCTTCCAGGCCCCTCGGTTCACCATCAAACATTCTCAGGCTTCTAGTACCTATCATGTTTACTCCATCTAGACATGAACTAGAGTGCGTCCCTTCCACTCGCGTCGCGAGTCATCGGTCGCTTCCCCAGCACCCCTACCCTCGGCAGACGGAACTAGGTCTCCCCCCCTCCAGGCCCTCCCCTCCATGGCCAGTGGAGAAGCAGGACCGGTGGGGAAGGGGAAAACACAGCGCCGTCAACCGGGGCGACCCTTCTCTCAAAACAATTCATCAGCCAAACAAATCCACAGGAATGAAGGAATCCAACTCAACC
>PNEQ01006328.1:0-39716 GCA_003012365.1 Medauroidea extradentata
AGTGCTGCCATATTGCTTGCCAGTGTTGCCATATTGCTGACCAGTGCCGCCATATTGCTTGCCAGTGTTGCCATATTGCTGACCAGTGCCGCCATATTGCTGGCCAGTGTTGCCGTATTACAGGGCAGTACTGTCATATTGCTGGCCAGTGTTGCCGTATTGCTGGCCAGTGCTACTATATTGCTGGCCAGTGTTGCCGTATTGCTGGCCAGTGCTACTATATTGCTGGCCAGTGTCGCCATATTGCTGGCCAGTGCTACTATATTGCTGACCAGTGCCACTATATTGTTTGCTATTTGTCCCGATTTCGATAAACAAGAGGTTGTTTTGCTTTTGCATTCTTAGACATTATTTTACTAAATGGCTATGGGTTGTAAAATTAGTGTTTTCAAGGTCATCTACTTAATATACCCCAATTATTAATGAATGAATATTATTGCGACCTTTTATCCATCCCATACACTTTCGCCTCGTACTAATAAAAACATAATAGGGTTAGTAACATAGTTAAACTGTCTTCAGTCATCAAATATACCCACTTTGTCGTTTACAGCTTATACATGACACAGTCGTGAGAAAAAAAAATGTCTCACTGATATTAATGTTTGTTTACTGTGTTTACCTCTATAATTACATGTCTGGCATATTTGATCAGTAATTTTAAATTAGACATCATGAAAATGTGAATGATTTTCACCAATTTGAAGCCGCGAATTTAATTATGTAATGTTAACGATTTCTTAAAACGCTTTTTCCAGGGGTGGACTGGGGAAAATAGATCTCTTGACACACTGATGTATAAACTCAGAAAATTTTTAATATGCTATTCAAGTTTTGCAGTTGAAAAAAGTAAAAATTAATTTAAAAATGTAAGAGACTGGCAGTAGAACAAAACGGAAGCCCAGTGACATAACTAGCAAAAATAGAAACGGTGATGGTGGAAATATCCTCGCTACTATGTAGTCTTCTCATTCGTGAAAACTGTTCCAATGTATATAGAGTGCGTGAATTTCGCAGGTTCATCTTGTAGCAGGCTAGATTTGTCAGTACTATACATGGAATCGATCTATTGGCTGTTAGCTGGCTCGTGAAGATACCACGAAATATTTTCATATTTGTTACTGCATTTCTAGTCTTTAAGAGTTAGTGGTCGCTACCTTTATATATTTACGTCTGAGTCACGGGCGATAAGTCAAACATAACTTGTCCATCAAACACATCATCGCCTCTATGCGCGGAGAACTAAACTAGCGAGCAGTGTTCTCGTAGAAACAGTTATCAACGGGACTTGAAGCGATGACCCTGCTATTTTATTTGTGGAAGTCCAATGCAGGTTTCTATGATTTTTTTTTACGATTGCAGTTGATATTTTCTCAGCTACAGGCAACGTGAATGAGTAATTTTTTTTAGCACTTTTGAGGAACTTGGAAAACATGTTTTTAATTAGCGGACGGCATTTTTAAAATCCCAGAAACACAATAAATGTGTCTTCTTTTTGTAGATAAACGCATTGGTAACATTTTAAATAGTTGTACAAGAAAAAATACTTTCCGTGCCACGTTGCAGCATGTCTCATGCGCCAGGTTGTTGTGAACCATTAAAAATGGCTTTACACTAGGGGCTTCGCTACAGAGGAGAGTTATAAGGATTAATAAATAATTTTACTATGCCGGTTCTACAAGTTTATGCAAAGTTAAATATAAACACTACATGATAGTTAATTTGGAAGGGAGCGGTGTTAAGAGGGCGTGGCACATAATTCAACGCTAAAAGCATTAATCTATAATTGCAGGTTTCTTGAAGCCAATTTGCGAAAATTAAACAATAACAATCCTAGACAATAGCTTTACCCAACGTTTTAAACCAAATTGTTTCCAGTGTCACGATTTTCTGAGGCACAATCTATGACGCCGGAACCTCGTGCATTTAACTGCGGCGCAAGAGATCACGCGTAACGAATTAGTAATTCTGGATAAATATCTACTCATATAGTTGGCAAATATCATTATCTAGGATTGTCGTTGAGTATTCACTCCATATTGGCTTCGAAAAAAGCGTAGAAATCAATTTATGTATTCAGCGTTTATTTATCTACCACGCACTCGGCCTCGCTATTTTGTTTTGCAGTAGTTTCGAAAATATTTTTTTATCGCAAATAAATACATATATCAAAATTTCATTCTTACAGTTTTAACACTTATATATCATCGTTTGTACCTGAAATTTTCTGCTGCAATACACCAAACGGATTTTTAGAATTTTGCCCCTGAAATATCACATATGCTGTTGTCAAAATAGTTGCAAAATGAAGCAAAATAATGTTTTGCTAGCAAATGGTACATTATTTTTAAAAATCGCTCTGGAAAAATTGTGTATCGTATAACTGTACAAAGTCTCAAATTTTTTCAAACATTTTGGCTAAAAATATTCGAGTTATTTGCGATTGTTTGAAATATATGAAATATCATGGCCTTAACAGTGTGAATTATAACTAAGTTGAACTATAATGGATTATGTACAAACCTAATTGTAACTGACGTTCCCACGTTGTTCTTGATGCCGGAGACTGGTTGTAGTCGACCATAGCGGCGAGCGGCACGTCTAGGGACTCGAACCTACGACCCTCTGCCTGGCACGACATGCTGCAGGAGATCCATCTTGTCTTCTAGGTGACCACAATAAGACAGACCCAGTTTGGCCGACTACAGTGCCCTATATCTAGGGAAAGGAATAATTCACGAGTTCAATGATCTGCATGCTAGAATTCAATGTCCTATACATACTCGAGTTCATTGTCTGTTGTTACAGTGAGTAACAGCTGATGGACAAATGGTCGGGTCTTGAGGACAATGTATTCTAACACGCATGTCGTTGAGCTCGCGAAATATTCCTGCCCTTGCGCTATAATCTAGAGACGGGAAAAATGCACAGGTTGTTTGGCCCGTAGGCAAGCCTCCAAGAATATATGTGCTCAAGAGGACAGCAGATGTACAGTGGCTGTTCATTTACCCAGTCATATGGGCCTTCATTTAGTTACGTTGTTGTTATTGACTTCCAGTTGTGAAAGTATCACGAACTTATAGTAGTTGCAATTATAGCTTGTAACCAAAAGAAAACGCGAATTTTTTAGGTCCCTAGCTTTACCCAGTGGCGGCTCGTGGATTGTTGGCAGGTAGGGCTGCAGTTGCCAAGAACTGTACAGGTTTGTGCGCTGGTTGACTCCACAGCCACTGACACGCTGATGTGCAGGTGCCCCTTACTACTGAGTGGTCACAACATATCTAGTAGCTGGCAAATATTTCATGGTCGTTGGTCTACGGCGCGTTCCAGTTCCGACTATCTGCAGCCCCACCTGGCAACAACCCACGAGCCGCCACTGTCTATATCGTAGTCCAGTTGGTCTTCTTTGCTCTGTGGTTGGGAAAGTGGAGGCTGTTGTGACGCCGGCCTATACTTGCTTGTTTACGTTTCAGCCAAGGTGGCACTCAGATCAAGGTCCACTAACTCTTCATGTCGTGATAAAACAATCGTCGTCCGGTCACAGATGTGACCGCGCGGTAACATTTATTGGTGTTTAACCCGACCTAGTATAAATACGCTGCAAACTTGTGTATCTCTGACAGTCCTTTATTTTTCCCGACGTGCTGTAGTCAAATAAATACTGGTGAGAACAAAATATCGCTAGTGCTTTTATAAACAAAACAGCATTTACGAGTAGCTTTACTCCTTCAGTCTTGTTGGTACCACTGATTTTTAGTGAAAATAACTTAGCACCAACATGTTTCAATGTCGTCCGTGTACATCTGCAGCACTGCTTTGTGGTTGTTGGTAAAGTTGATGGTATATCGCGAAAATGTATTGTGCTAACATAGCCTTGAAAACACTGTAGTTTCTTGTTACATATGATACTGTGATGTTCTTCTGACACAACGTAGCTGTCTGCAGACCAACAACAGACATCAAATATTACAATATCGGGATTCTTATTGGATGTGTCAAATATGGCAACAGCTCCAAGTACAAGCTAAAGGAAGTACTCTTCTGGAAAGCTGAACCTGTGTTGAAATCCAGCAAACAGTCAAGTTTTCCCGCGATAAACCATCATTAGGGACCTGAAAATTTCGCGTTTTCTTCTGGACACTTGCTAAGATTCAAACAACTGTACGTTCATGTCAATTTATCAATTAGATATTACTTTGTTTGACTCCCCCTGGAGAGCGTTGAACCAATAATGAAGGAGCAAGTAAATGGAGGCCAAATAGTTTTGTTTCACCATGTCGGCGAGCAGCTAATGAACAGATGTTATGTCTTTGATGGCACATATATTCTTGGAGACTAGCCTACAGCTCAGTGAAACCACGAATTTTCCCGTCTCTAGTTATTGGTATTGTGTCTTTGTGCAAAGTTGCCAACGATAGTAGGCCACTGTGAACATGTCTGAGAAAACACCAAGGTACTGAGAGATGAAGACAACGTATCACCGACTATGAAGCGGAGCTGCAGATGTGCACCTTTATGCAGTTAAGAAGGGAGGTCATGCAAAATTTATATTATTTTAGTAATTTTTATATTTGTACGAGATATTGTTTGTTTTGTAGACATACATTATGACTATTTTTCACAGCAATGAAAATTTTCTGGCTTTTATAGTTTTTGTATAGGCGCAAATAAAAGCCAAAATTTACAAAAAAAAAGTTTTATACAAGAAACGGAAACCAGTTGACTTACAGAAACGAAATAATTCACTCTGAATGAAATTGACACGTACTCCAACTATACATGTATAAAACATTGCATTGAATTTTTTGTATTAAAAAAATACGGAAAGTTAAACAAAATTATTTCAAATTCAACATTTTTTTAAAAATACAAAATATATTCAGTGCGATTTTTCATTCATGTCTAGACGTAACCCGCGACAGCGTTCTTCAGTGGAAATTATTTCATTTCTGTATGTCAGTTGGTTTTTGTTTCCTGTATATAACAGTTTTATGCAAATTTCGGCTTTGACATGCATTAACTACGAAACGTAGAAAATTTTTATTTCTGTAAAAAAATAGTCACAATGTATGCCTATAATACAAAGTTTCGTACAAATATACACCTTTTTAAAACAAAATTTTGGAAGGAGCCCCCCCCCTCCCCCTCAAACAAATTGGTTGAAAAACTATTTTCATACAAAGTCAGTGGCTCTACCTATGAGAAGACTCAGTATACACATGATTTTTCCAAACCGGCACACGAGTCTTTAATGGACAAAATTGTCTCAATTACTGAACACTTGTTGTCGAGTATCGTCGTTAAGGGGCCTCCCTTCCTGCGCTTAAAATGCGTTGCAGAGAGTTACGACTATTCTTTTTTTTTTTCGACGAAACTATTCAACTAGCATTTGATTTGTATAGCTACGAAAATAACACACTTCAAACTATGTCGGTATAGTTTTAAAAATTCGGCATGTTTGTCAGAAACATCATTTTCGGGCCCCTCTAAATAGCCAGAAATGTATTTTCCATGCTGCCGTGTCTGCAAAAATTACAACCGAATTCGAAAAACACAACTATAGAAACAAGCGTTAGACTTTGAACTATGATGCCTATAATTAAAATACTGTGGTCACCGCTTAAAGTCCCATAGAAAAAAGCATAAAAGTAAAGCACTGCACGTCATCTGAGTGGCTTGCGCGGAGAGGCGATAGTACATTACATACGTTGGTCAATGGCAACCTTACCGCTCCTGCCTCACACACACTAACACTGCCTATCTAACGAGGCCCCTCAAACTAGTAGTTCAAGAAGCTAAATTTATTCTCTAATATTTCTTTACTAATAACTAGAGCCACGATTTTATGGCGAAAAGATTTTTGCAACATTTCGTTTCGATGCGTCATGTGCACACCTGCAGCTCTGCTACATCGTCTGTGGTTGGATGATTTTACTCTCACTTGCCTTGGCAAATTATAGACGCACACACTCACAATAATCTTATTCTGATTGGTGCAGTAAAATGAGAAACGTGTCCGAACAACGATACGCTGCCAATAACCTTGAAACAGACCTGCCGATGTGCACGTGAGACACTGAAACAAAGTGGGGCAAAAATCTTTTCGCGACAAAGTCGTGGCCCTACTAATAACAGTTGGAAAACCTTTTAATATGTTATTTGTGCTACTCACAGGGTTCGTGGGGACGCAGTGGTCAGACCACTCGCCTTCCTAGAAGACGATCCGGGTTCGATTACCGGAGGAGTCCGTCCCCGGATTTTCGCATATGAGAGTCACTGGCCGGCGGGTTTTCCGGGGATCTCCAGTTTCCCCCGCCACTTCAAATTACGCTACTCCATACTCACATCATATCACCCCTCACCAGTGCTAAAGACCTAGTTGTTAAGAGTGAGCGATGGTCGCCATCTTGCATTTTTGTATTATGTGTAGAGGCACGAGTATTTCGCGTATTCATCTGGCAGCAGCCTAGACTTCTCCGTTCTATACGTGTACCGGCTGAAGCCGAATATATATTGGCTTCTAACAGTACAAACGTGTAGCACGTGATATCTCCACGACTTGTTTCCTTATTTATAGGTATAGCTGGCTTGCAGTCGTCGAAACCGCTCTCGTCTAATCACAGAAGGAGGAGTGAAGTATACGTTATTGACGTTCAACCTGACCTAGAATCAATACGCGAAATAATCGTGCCTCTAATTATGTGTCGTGTAACTTTTCTTCTGGGTAAATTTTTGGAACTTTAACCTATCTACGGAATAGAATACACATTGATAGAATTTTAGACACCATAAATCTTTATTTTCCGTTACTGTTGTTATAGATAGAATTGCAATATAGAAAGTAATAAGAATTTCCTAACTACAATTCGATCTGTTGTAATAGTAACGGAAAATAAAGATTTGCTGTGTGTGAAATTCTATCATCACGTGTTTTATTCAGTAGTTAGGTTGAAGTAAAAATTTACCCAGAAGAAAAGTTATGACACAAAATACAAAAATTCAAGATGGTGAGTCTCACTCACTCTTAAAAGTGCTGACCAAAATCTCTTCAGTTGACATTTTCGGCAGCTGGTGTGTTGCAGCTGAGGGCGACCGGAAAGTGTCGCATACCTGGGTCGCGCAGTCCCGGATGTGATACTCCCCCATCACGCAGCGTCGTGACGCACACGCAAGGCCCTCCCTCCCCCCTCCCTCACCACGAGCTAGACGTGTATGCCCGGGCCAGGGGAGGGACACCCACGCGGCCGCCGGCTCGTAGCGTGGGTGGCTCACGAGTGTCTGGGTCCCGGTAACTTTCTCGCTCCTCGGAAATACTCGGGAGTATTCGTTCATCCTCGGCCATTGAGCGTGATTGGAAAAGGAAGGGGAGAGGGGTTCTTAGACGGTACGGTAGGTAGTATCTGTTTGGTTGGGAAAGGGGATGTGTCCCGAGCAAGAGAATGTCATGAAGTAACGCCGACCCCACCATACCCCCCTCCCACACTTGCACACAGTTAAGCGGAGGGTCCGGAGATCTTCCTCTGAGGGAAATTTTGGATTTGAAGGTGTAAAATGGTGGTGGTCTGGACCACATGAACCTTCCCTGCCAAAGTTCTGTTGGATGATTTGACTACAGTATTTCAGCTCTTTATATATATATATATATATATATATATATATATATATATATATATATAGCGTGTTAATGAATGTTTACAAACTTTATGAGATGATTCTTGGTAAGAATGAGATAAAGTTATATAATACGAAGTTTTTCGTTGGCGCACGGATTAAGGGTGAAATTCGTGTTTCAAAATTGATTTCGACAAGAGGATTTTGTTAACAGATCCTGAATTATGTAAGTGAATGAATTTCTGGGCCTGGTTTGCTAGTAACCAGATCTGCAATCTGTGTAAATATGGTGTCGAATACATGTCACCTTCACTAAATTACGGGGTTGGTCACACCGTTCATGCAAGTCTCCTGTGTATCGCATGTTGCCTTCCTGTCAGTAGTCACATTTTCTGTTTTAAATTTTCTCGAAAACGGTTGACTTGGGGGTGTTGAGACAATTTTGTTCGTTGGGGATTTGCGCAGCAAACTGTTGCATTTAATATCCATAAAATATAATGGCAACTAATTCTATGGTGAAAAACTGCTTGACCAACCCCATAATGTAATGAAGGTGACATGTATTCGACACCTTATTTACACAGATTGCAGATCTTGTTACTAGAAACTACATCCAGAAATTAATTCATTCATTTACATTACTTTAGGATCTGTTAGCAAAATACAGTTGTCGAATTCAATTTTCCAACGCGAATTTGACCCTTCAAACGTGCGCCAATAAAACATTTGTTTTGTATAGCTTTATCTCATTTCTTACCAGGAATTATCTCACATAGTTAAATTTACGAAACAAGTGGATAGTGGTAATATTTCCTCACAGAGAAAAATAACAGTTATTAGAAAAGTTTTTATAACTTTCCGTTGGGGTTGCACCCACTGAGTGCGACACTGGTTTACTGCAGTTTCGTAACCTAACAAAACAGTCCTTCGATTCAGCGCACAGTTTTGCTTGGCTTTTGAAACTGAATTTAGCTAACAAAAAGTAACCTAAACGAATATAAACTGTCACAGCGGACGGAGATAGGAGGGGGAGTTGTCTGGCTCAGTCGCCGAGGATGAACGAATATCCCCGAACATTCCCGAGGAGCGAGAAAGTTAACGCGACCCAGGGGCTCGTAGTGGGCGGCAGTCACGCGCGCCGCGCTGGTGGCGCTACCCTGGCGGCCGCGCAGGGAACTAACTCGCCCATGCACCCTCCTTATACTACTGTCACCATCCTCCCTTCTCCGTCTGCCGCGCCGTAAAAGAAACACGAGAGGCATCATCTGGTTGCAAGCGCTGACGTCACGACGCGGTACTGTCCCGGTCCTGGGATTCATCCTACCTACTCTCACATTGCTCGATAATGAGGTACTGCTTGTCCAGGGATTTGATATTTTCTCTCCCTCTTTTCTAAAGCAACATATACATTATCTGCTCACTAATACAGTGGTATGGGACACGTTTAAGGCCATTGTCTTCCATTTATCTCAAACAATTACAAATAACTCGATTATTTTTTTAACCAAATGCTTTGAAAAAAAGTTGAGACTGTGTACAGTCATACGATACACAATTTTGGCAGACAGTTTTTTTTTTAAATAATGCACCGTTTACTATCAAAAAAATTGTTTTGCTTTGTTTTGACAACAAAATATGTGATATTTCAGGGGCAAAAATCTAAAAATCCGTTTGATTTACTGCAACAAAAATTCAGATATAAACGATGAACGGTAAGAACGGATTTTCAATATATGTTTAAATGCGTTAAAAAATATTTTCGAAACCGCTGCAAAACTAAAGAGCGAGGCCTTAAGGTACGTTTTTTATTGGCTCAGAGGCTTCCAGGGGATATCAAATAAGTCAGGAGCCAACTGTGAAAGAGACACGAACTTATAGTTGTTGGAATTCTAGCGTGAGCACAAAAGAAACAGTGAATTTTTCGGGTCCCTATACATACGACTATACCTAATAGGATTGGTTCCTGTTTTAATATTCTGTTTTTAGACTTTTAGAGTTGTGATACAGTGCACATCTTATTTATCAACACATTCTACGTTGCATAATGTGCATTTAGTTTTTTTCAGAAATGATTTAATTTTAATTTAAGCTCCCTAGAATATCTTGTTTTACTGTAACTTCAAAAAGGATGATTAATGGACGACTTGAGAAGAGGTGGAGCTTCAGTCAGATGTGGGATACACTTCCTATCTCCATGGATACCGCAGCCGAACATAACCTTCATTAGCTGTTTGGCTTCACATGTCCCGGATGAGATGTGCGTCAAGAAAATTGATTATTTGTTTGGAATTTGCCCCTTTTTTAGGTAAACATTAATCTTGTGTACTTGCGTATCTTAACCAGGAAATTTAAACTAATATTTTTTACCCTTGCGTGCAAATCTATGAATACGCAACATTTTTGCTTTCTGCAATTACCAACTAACAAATCAGCATGTTTGTAAACAAGCTTTGTTTCCCACAGTACTTTTCCCCTGCGGTGTGACGTCAGGGGGCGTGTACTTCAAGTCGTCCATTGGAAACACATTTTATTTACTTCTTTAACGGATTATAAGTTAGAATTTCAAATAATCCTGAAAATAAGTTTTATATATTTACGTAAGCATCATTCTGGGGAAAAAAACCACCTCGATATCTTAACTGGTTTAAGAGGAATCAATGATTGATGAAAAACACATTTTACGGAGTTTCACACCCTTAATTTTCTAATTTTGCAAAATCGACAAATGTGCAAATATACATTTATTTGGGCAATACTTTGAAGTGAAAAGAGTAATGAGATATCAGGAATTTTTTGAAATTACATTTCACCCCTATTGACCAACTTAATTTTCGAATTTTGAAGTCTCTTCTTAGTGGGTGCCTACAGGTTAAGGGGACAATACCCTCAAAATTTCATGGTCTAGGTCCAGTGGGCTTGGGCTGTGCGTTGATGAGTGAGTGAGGATATTTCATTTCATGTATATGATCTCTTGGCAAAATGGTTTATTCTGTCATTAAATGTGACTTGTAATTTTTTTTTTAATTTTTAATTTTCTGTTTAGGTGTTTAATGTGTCAGAGAGGGCCTGAAATCCTTGAATTGTCTTCGCCTAATTCAATTTCTAGAAGATCCTGCTGCTCAGTATTGAATAAAATTCGGCTAGAATAATTATCCTGGACCATGAGTTTGCGTAATTAGAGGTTGTGTCAGTTAATTAATGTCCAGGTATGTTATACTATTTCTCTTCAATGCGGTTAATTCTACTTCAGGTTAGGAAGTTCTAGGTCATTAGTTTGGTAAGGAACAAATTCCACCACTTAATGCGACGGTGAGGGGTTTAAATCATGCGTTTCCATTTCCAGTTTGCAGTACTTTCGTGACTATGAAAATTATTGTATTTTCAATAAAATTATAAAACTGTAATGACTTGGTTTTCCATTAAAAATTTAAAGCAAGTGATTTTTCTCTTTCTCTGGCGTAGCTAAAGTTAATTCTTTTACCATAATTATATCATTAAGACACGCCGTACATAATTTAGTCCTAAAATCGTCAATTTGAAATTGTAGGTTCCTCGAAGACAATTTGTAAGAATTAAAAAAAAAAAAAAAAAAAAAAAAAAAAAAAAAAAAAAAAAAAAAAAAAAAAAAAAAAAAAAAAAAAAAAAAAAAAAAAAAAAAAAAAAAAAAAAAAAAAAAAAAAAAAAAAAAAAAAAAAAAAAAAAAAAAAAAAAAAAAAAAAAAAAAAAAAACCAGCTTTAAGTACACGTCTGCAATTCTGCTTCAAGGTCATTGACAACGTGTATAAGTGAAGAGCCGTATCTCATTTGACTGAGACAGTTACAATAATATTCCTGCAACAACACACGTCTGTGGTTTGCTCGTAGAATCCCTAGGCTCGTGACAGTTAAAATATCCAATCGCTGACCACGAAGCAGAACTGCAGATGTGCACGTAAGGCACGGAAACAAAGTGCGGCAAAATTCTTTTCGCGAAAAACAAGGGTCTCTGCCAATAATAAGAGACACTGAAAAATCGCGGGAATAGTTGACTGTTTGCTATGCTCCAACATACTGTATATAACACTGAATGTTTCGTATCGATATTGGCTATGGTTACGGCCCGGTAGTTTTCGCGAAAAGATTTTTGCCCCACTTTGTTTCAGTGTCTTACGTGCACACCTCTTCGTGGCTATTGACAGAGTGTTTTTGTGCAGAGTCGTTATTCATTTGACTGTGCCAATCAGTACA
The DNA here is from genome assembly GCA_003012365.1 of Medauroidea extradentata. Lineage (NCBI taxonomy): Eukaryota > Metazoa > Arthropoda > Insecta > Phasmatodea > Phasmatidae > Medauroidea > Medauroidea extradentata. The sequence goes on from PNEQ01006328.1 coordinate 11,839, forward strand.
CGGATAACTGCCACACATCACGTCTGAGATTTGCGGGTTTAACCTCCACACGCTGGGTGTTACGGCATCCAATCGCTGACCACGAAGCAGAGATGCAGGTGTGCACGTAAGGCACTGAAACAAAGTGCTGCAAAATTCTTTTCGCGAAAATTACCGGGCTCTAGCTATGGTTTATTTGTAGCATTATTTCTCTCTACAACAAACCCAGTTATAACTGCACAGCTTGAACACACAGCGTGCGTGATTCGCCACAAAACTGTTCACACGTGTCACGGTTAATGTATAGTTTATTGGAGACTATACTAAACATTTTCGCGATTTTCCAGTGCCTCTACCTATAATACTAGGTTCCAGCTATTACAATGTTTCTGTTGGCGAGCGTGTGTTGTTGTTTTGGCAGTGCCTTCGCTGGCAAACATAGGAACTAGACACGGTCGTCTCTCCACGGCGTTGAATATTGCAATGTTACCCGTGAACGCTCGTTGGGTGCGCCGGACCTGGGAAAACTGACGCTGGCGTTCAAAGGACGACGACGCTTCTGTCCTGGGTCCTGTAGACGACAAAGAAGAACCTTGTTGTTAGATGGCGAGAAGGAGGGGGTGGAGGGTTGAGTTCAGAGAACAGCGCGCAGAAGGCTGTTTGCTAATGCATGGAATATTTGGCGCGACGCGGTTCGCGCCTACTTCCTCTGTAGTCCTTCGTGTTCGCCCCCTAGCTACGACCGTGACGGAGAGTAGTCGAGACTACAGAAGAGACCACAATATGGCGGCACTGGCCAGTGACATGGCCTTGAGAGTAGTTAAGATTGGTGCACAATTAAAAAAACGTATAACGTAAAAACAGAAACTGTGCACGACCACACCTTGTGAAAAAATAATTGACAATTAGATTTTACTACAATGTTTAGCCAATGTCATTTTTTCGACGGATCTGAAAAATTTGTTGCTGTATAGAAGACAACCGAAGGTCGTTGAAACATATTTGAAGTGGAATAGTACTTCGGATATAATAGGAAATGCAGAAACAACGTCCCGGTAAACCGCACAATGTAAAACATTATTCACAATATAGAAACAAGTTTCTAACATTAAACTTTCTTACTCTAGCTTTGTTTTATTCTAATGTATTTTTTGAGGTTAAACGAACATGGTGGACGTTCACAAACTCCCTTCCTGTGATTGGTTGGTGTCCTATGCGTACGTGCAAGAAATGAAATATTAGTATTTCCTGTCGGCATCTCTATGCACACGACCACTTTTCTGGTGTTGTGTATCGGTAGGTAACACTACATATAGATTAGTTCTTATGCTTCCTGTTACGTTTATCAATTGTGAACACACCTTTAATGAACCTGGTGCATGAGCCGTTCTACAGCGTGGTACTGAAAGTATTTTTTCTCGTGTAACTATTTAAAATGTTTCCAATGCGTTTATCTACGAAAAGAAAACACACTTCAACCAGTGTCTCTATAGTTTTAAAAATGTCGTCTATTAATTAAATACATGATTACCAAGCTCCTCAAAAGTGATAATAATTACTTCTTCACGTTGCTCTGTAGCTGAGAAAAAGTCAACCTTAATCGTAAAACAAAATTATAGAAACCTGCATTGGACTTTACCTCATACTTTCCGTAAATGAAATAACAGGGTTATCGCTTGAAGTCCCATTGAAAAACACAATCTACGAAAACACTGCACGCTAGTTTAGTCCTTCGCGCCTAGAGGCGATGAGGTGTTTGACGGACGTGTTATATTCGACTTATCGCCTTCCCCGTTTTCGTGCCTCAAACGTAAATAAAAACACTAGCATCCATTGTCCTGCCACAAATGTATCATAATTAGAGATTCAGAAATTTCGCTGATTCTTTTGAGGATAAGTTACATTTTGAAGTCATGTTGACGTGGGCGACTTTCGCGATTGGGTCAGTGTTTAATAAACTTTACTCAATATCGAAACACTACAGTTGCAACTCACATGCCCAAGACACATGTAACTGAGTATTTTATTATTAAATCACAGCCACGTGGACTTACATGGAAACTTGTCGAACCTCAACTAAAGCTACTTCCGTTGTATATCTAAGAATACCTACATAAGTTTATCACGAATATAGTATCATAATTTGTACCTAATTTTATGGTAGCAATACACCTCACAGTTTGTCATATTTCTGCGTCCAAAGAATCACCAATTTTTGCAATGAAAATAAGCCGAAATTAAGCAATTTTTTTGCGACCGAACGGTGTTTTATTTCGCAAAACGGCTTCATATAATTCTGCACCGTACGACTTCTCTTAGACATTAATTTTTTTGAAGCTTTCCGTTAAGAAAATTTTTGAGTTTTATGGACGTTGGACCCGTAAAAATTCAAAATTTTATATTTGTGCCAAACACTGTTCAACTTTTACAGATAACGTGTCATTTCCCCAAATAAAAAAAAATTAGGTCCCGTAGTTTTAGCATAATCACCTATCAAAGTCACAAACTGGAAGTTGCGGTGTAGCCAAAATAATAAAAAATAATTAACTTACAGAAACAAGATAATTCACATTGATACTTAATGATGTGAGCTATTTCAAGACTCTTTTGTGAACATAAAGCGATGCATGTTTGTATTTTTTTAAAAAATTGTTGAAAATGAGTGCATTATTGCATAACTTTGACTTTCGGTTACTACTGAAATTTTCAAAACTAACTTTTGTCAAACATGTCATAAAATGCATTGATACACTGACTTTCAGTTTCTGTAGTTTTGAATTTATTAGTTAATTACTTTTTTTTTTTTAATTTGGCTACACCGCAAAAAGTTGAACAGTGTTTGGCACAAATATAAAAGAATTAAATTTTACAGATGCAACGCCCTTAAGCTGTAAATAAAATTGCCTAGCATAATATTAACCATACTTTTTTTTTGCGAAAAACGGGCACATTAGACATATTTTGGCGGTTGAATCTGTAGCACGTTTCCGGACGCGAGCATTTTCGCGACTCCGGTAGTAGCAGTGTTTCGAAAATATGTTTTTAAACACAAATTAATACAAAAATTCATTCTTTCCGTTTTTACACTTATATGTCATTGTTTGTATCTGGATTTTTCTATTGCAATACACCAAACGAATTTTTAGATTTTGCCACTGAAATGTCACATATTTTGTTGTCAAAATAAGCCAAAATTAAGCAAAATATTTTTTTTATAGGAAACGGTACATTATTAAAAAACGCTGTGACAAAATTGTGTATCGTATGACTGTACACAGTCTCAATTTTTTTTAAAAGCATTTGGTTAAAAAACATTCGAGTTATTTGCAATTGTTTGAAGTAAATGAAAGATCATGACTAAGGATGGGAATATTTCGCGAATTCAATGACCTGCAGGCTAGAATCCATTGTACTATGCATAACTCAAGCCCTGTCTTTTCGTTCATTGTCTGTTGTTCCACTGAGTAGCAGCTATTGGATTAATAGTCTGAGCTTGAGTGTACATAGGCTATTTGATTCTAACATGCAGGCCACGGAATTCGCGAAATTCTCCCATCTCTAATCATGACTAGAGATGATGTTATATCGCGAAAATGTTTTGTGCCAACATACCCTTGAAAACGCAGTGCGTTTCGTGCAACATATATGATTGGCTGATGTACGTCTGCCACTATGTAGCTGTCTGCCGACCAATAACAGGCATCGAATATTACAATAGCGAGGTTCTTATTAGCTCAGTCAAATAGGGTAACAGCTCCAAATACAAGCTGAACGTGTGTTGAAATCCAGCAAACAGTCAAATTCCCCCGCGATGAGCCATCATCTCCAGGTATATGGTTAGTTCACCCTACGTCTCCGGACAGCTTGTGCTTGAGCTGACTATGCTTGTTTCGTCGCAGCAACCAATCAAGGCTGCGTGCATGGTTCACAGAGCTCCGATAATGTTGTCGTTTGAATAAAAGTGTGGAAAGAAGATCTTCAATAGACACGCCTCTGGGATGAATGTCGCTTGTCCGACTTTGGCGACGTTTATAGCAGCACACAACTTCTTAATTTGTTTCTCGGGTTTCTTTGACCGCATAGGGGTGAAGAAGGGTGGAGGAGGAAGGGAAGGGGGTGGGAAAGGGGTAAAAAAAGAGGAGGGTGATAAATTACTGGCGCAGACAATGTGGCAGAGCGCCAGTGTCCGTTGTGGCAAGATTGAGAACTAACGGTTCTCTTGTGGAGTTTTGTCGTGGGTTGGGGGGAAGGGGTGGCGCCTTCACTGGCTGTGCCGCCCCTGACTGCATCGTCATCGTCCGGCGCATGATTTCTGACATAGTGCGTGCCCTATTTTACGCCAAACTAATCAAATCATTGCCAATATTTTTTTATACAGGACGTCCAGGAACAATCTCATTACAAGCACACCTGGCCAATTCTGGGCGAAAACGTTAGTGGCCAGATGTTGTACAATGGCGTTTTACGTGCACGATGTGGCAACACTGTACGGAGAAAGTCCCCTATTGCACTCCACGTTCATGCATTTTTTTAACCCCCGACGCAAAGAGAAGGGTGTTACAAGTTTGACGTGTCTGTCTGTGGCATCGTACTGTAGCTCCTAAACGAGTGGACCGATTTTGATACGGTTTTTTTTTTGTGTGAAAGCTAACGAGAGTGTTCTTAGCTGTGGTTAGAGGCACGAGTATTTTGTGCATTCATCTGGCAACAGCCTAGACTTCTCAGTTCTATACGTGTACCAGCTGAAGCATCTATAGTTCTTTTCACCAAATATCACCAGCTCTAGTGATATCGAAGGTTGTGAGACTGCAGTCAACTAGCGGTGAGCGGCACGTCTAGGGATTCGAACCTGCGACCCTCTGCCTGGCACGGCACAGGCGGTCCATCTTGTCTTCTATGTGACCATAATGTGACAGACTCAGTTTGACCGGCTACACTGCCCTATATCGTCGTCCAGTAGGACTTAATTGCGTTGTAGTTGGGTAAGGGAGGGTGGTTTAAGGGTGCCGCCTACCCGCGCGTGAGAGGCTCAAAAGCGACGGAGCAGTAAGGTCGACCTTGAAGCGCGCATCAAATGCCGCGTCGCCTCAACGACCCAAGCGCTGAACTAGCGTGCAAAGTTCCCGCCGAACGGTTTTTACTAAGGGACACTAAGCGGTGACCATATAATTTTATTGGTGGAAAGTCTGCAACTAAGTTCAGTGCATGTGGCAATCTGAGTTTCACATACATCCTGTTAGTACATTTTGAAGTACGGCAGTCTGAAAATGCCGTCTTTAGTCATGTTGGAGGGCTTAGAAACAGTGTTCTTAATAAGCGTGGCGTCTTAACAATGGGGTTCCGACCTTGTCTGAAGTTTGTTTTCTTTTCGTACGTTGGCGCAATGGGCACACGTGGAATATTTTCTTAGAAAAAAACCTGTTTAGGAGCACGCTGCAACGCATTTGAAGCGTGGGCTAGGCGGCCTTGTAGATAAGTAAACGTTGAACACATCAATTGATTTCTACGCTTTTTTCGTTGTCAATATGGATAAAATATTCAACGACAATCCTAGATAATGGTATTTGTCAACTTTATGAGTAAATATTTATCCAGAATTACTAATTCGCTACGCGTGATCTCTTACGCCGCTGTTAAATGCACGAGGTTCCGGCGTCAGGGATTGTGCCTCGGAAGTTCGTAACACTGATGGAAACAATTTTGTTTAAAACGTTTGCTAAAACTATTCTATAGGATTGCTGTTGCTTAATTTTCGCAAATTGGCTTCAAGAAACCTACAGTTGTATATTAATGCTTTTAGCGTTGAATTACGTACCACGCCCTCTTAAGCAACGCCAGCCTGCTTGCTTGTTTACTTTTCGGCCATGGAGGAACTCAGAACACAATGTACACATGGCTGTGGAGTCTAGCCGGGAGGTCGTTGAACCCTAGTCATTCCCTATTGACTTCCAGGAATTGTCATAAGTAGGGACCCTGGGTTTTCGCGAAAAGAATTTTGCCCCACTTTGTTTCTGTGACTTACGAGCACATCTGCAGTTCTACTTTAGGTTATTGGCAGCGTGTCTATGTGAAGTGACGTCCCTCACTTGACTTTGCCAATCACAATAACGTTACTACAACTTCACAAGTCTGTGGTTTGCCAGTAAACCCCCAAGACACGTCAGAGCTAAGACATCCAATCACTAGAGACACTGGAAAATCGCGAAAATGTTTAGCATAGTCTCCAATAAACTATAGTATATTAACCGTGACACGTGTGAACAGTTTTGTGGTGAATCACACACGCTGCGTGTTCAAGCTGTGCAGTTCTAACTGGGCCTGTTGAAGAGAGAAACAGTCCTTCAACTAAACCATAGCCAATATAGATACAAAACATTCGGTGTTATATACAGCATATTGGAACCTAGCAAATAGTGAACTATTTTCGCGATTTTCCAGTGTCTCTACCAATCACTGATTATGAAGCTGAGCTGCAGATGTGCACGTAAATCACTGGAACAAAGCGGGACAAAATTCTTTTCGCGAAAATTAGGGGTCCCTGGTCGTAAGAGTCGAGTGCCGTAAGACGAACTTATAGTAGTTGCAATTATAGCTTGTTAACCAAAAGAAAACGCGAATTTGTCAGGTCCCTAGCTAAGAGATAGTAAGTGGCGCAGATGGTAATATCGTTAGGTCTAAGGACAATGTGGAAACAGCATAACAACCGTATCCTACTAAGTGAAGTAATGGTTTCCAAGAACCCCGCGCGACGAGTCAATATGCCAGTAATAACGAGTTTCAAAGTTCTGCCCCGCCGTATGAATATTAACGTCCCGTACAGACTCACGCACGTATCTAACAAGCTTACATTTGTGCCATTGAGGCAGCGTCAAACGTCACGCTATATGCAACTTAGGACATACTTCATTCACAATACGAGACCAACAGGAGCTGGAGTTAAAAATGTTTTAACGATTTTGGTTTTAAACCTTTTATTTCTTTGTATCAGTAATTGTAGGAGCTGGGTGGCTTACAGGCGAAAAATATGTAAAGTTATTTATCATAAAATAACTTCACACGCCGCTACGGCTTATCTGTAGACGCTTGAAAAATTCGCGGGTTCACCTAGACAATGTCGTTCTGGCTCTTTCTTTCCGTCACTCATGAAAACAAAAACCCTGAACTGGTCGGGCAATCATCCGCAACAGTTCAGTAACATTTTTGTTCTTCCGAAATTCTCGCGTGCCTGGAGAGTCGAGATACCCGAATTGCTGTAGAGGGGGGTGGGGGCGGAAAGGGAGGAAAGACTTTGTGATGAATCCCTCCAGTCGAGGAATTCAACTACGAACCTATTGAAAGAGTTAAAAAGTCTTCCATCGCGACGGTTTGAATACTCGGCCCCGGGTTTAGAAGTTTCTCAAAGTGAACAGCTCGTCGATGTAGAAGGAAGGGGTTCGTCGGGACGCCCCACTAGCCGACTGACTGACTTCCTTCCCTCTGGGCGTCGTCGGGCCGGAAGTAACGAGGTTGAGTCGGCGGCGCGAGATTAATTCCAGCACATTCCGCTGGTCCCGAATGGCGCCACTGACCTGTCCCTCCCCCGACTTCCCCTCTCGGCAGGAGGTGACAATGCGCGGAGCTATGTATAGACTATGAGGGCAGGTTAAGGCTATTCCTCATCCAGACAGCAGCAACACGGCGGGAAAGAAGTGGAGAGTGGTCGTAAAAAATGTAATTTGTGCCGCTTCTGCCCTACCATTTTGGCTTGTCGCAGATGTCAGCTTGATGGTGGGAGGGAGGGGCAATAAAGGAAGGGGAGGAAAGTTAAACCAAGCATCGATCTGTACAAGAAAGGAATGGGGTGAAGACGTGGAAGGAGGGAGAGATTGCTAACAAAGTGTAGTCCGCACTGATTGACAAGACAGGGCTGTTTCCGAAACCGAAACCGAAACCATGAGCGTGCAGGGAAAAAAAAAAGGGGGGGGGGGGAGAGACACGTATCCCGAAAAATTAACCGACGGAGACTGCCCTCCAACCAACGAAAATTATAAAAAAATGATCTTATAAAAATACTGATATTTCTACCAGTAATATCCCACCAAGGCGATTCGGATTCGAGTCCCGGCGGGGTCGGTCCCAGGATTCTCGCATGTGGGAATCGTGCCGACGATGATTTTTGGTGGGCGGGTTTTCTCGGGGATCTCCCGTTTGCCCCGCCCTTTCATGTCGTCTCCGCTCCATACTCACCTCATGTCACCTCTCACCAGCGCTGAAGACCTCGAAGTTAAGCGCTGACCAAAATCTCTCATTCACTCACTACTAGAAATATAATCAAAGTGTATATACAAAAACTCCTTGGGTAGCCTCCTTTTTGCAACTTGAAGTCAAATTTTTTCCGGGTCAGGACGTAAGTCCATCTACCGATCTAAAGCTTTGATCGCCATATCAGTCGTTAACATATTTGTCCCACCCCCCCCCCCCACCATAGATTAAATAACACGCACGTCAATGAATCCAGACACTGACTCGTGCGCGGCGCGAATCCCTGCCTCACATAACATCGGTAGAGATGATGATATGAAAATTTTTTGTGTCAACATATCCTAGAAAACACTGTGGTTAGTTGCGAAATGTATGATTTGTTGTTATAAGTCTAACACAACATAGCTAGGGACCGGCAGTTTTCGCGGAAAGATTTTTGCAGCACTTTGTTTTAGTTTCTTACGTTCACACCTGCATCTCTGCTTTGTGGTCAGTGATTGGATGCCTTAACATACAACGTCTGGAGGTGAAACCCGCAAATCACAGACGTTTTGTGTCACAGTTATCCAAATACTGATTGGCGCAGTCAAATGAATAACAACTCTGCACAAAAACACTCTGCCAATAATCATGAAGTTGAGCTGCAGGTGTGCACGTAAGACACTGAAACAAAGTGGGGCAAAAATATTTCCGCGAATACTTCCGGAGCCCTAAACATAGCTGTTGTAGACCAATGTAAGGCCTCAAATAATACAATAGCGGAATTCTTATTGGCTCAGTCAAATAGAGTAACAGCTCCAAGTACAATCGAAAGCCAGTAATCTTCTGGTAAGCTGAACGTATGTTGAAACCAAGCAAACAGTCAATATTTCCCGCGATAAACTATCATCTCTGAACATAGGGTAAACTTACCATGTATCGTGATATACCTTAAGAGTTGGTGGACCTGGCGCGAGAGACGTGCTGTAGCGAGGTACGTATAGTTGTTTTTCATGTATAGTTACTGAAAATGTTTCTAATGTGTTCATCTACGAAAAGAAAACACACTTCAAATTAAGTTCCTATGATTTTAAAAATGCAGTCCGATAGTTAAAAACATGATTATCAAGCTCCTCAAAACTGCTAAACATGACTTTTCCACGTTGCTGTAGCCGAGAAAACATCAACCGTAATCGTAAAACAAAATCATAGAAACCTGCATTTTACTTTACCACATACTTTCCACACATAACATTATAGGGTCATCGCTTGATGTCCCACTGAAAAACGGTTTCTACGGAAACACTGCACACTAGTTTAGTCCTTCGCGCCTAGAGGCGATGAGGTGTTTGACGCACGGGTTATATTCGCGACTTATCGCCTTCCCCGTTTTCGTGCCTCAAACGGAAAAAAAAAAAAAAACTACGGGTCCTAACTCTTAATATAGTGATGTACCACTTTGCGGGATTCACGTTATCTGTACCTGGAAGGATCGGTACGTATAGTTCACTAGATTGCCAACAGAGAGCGGGCGAGTGTAGTTTCAGCCGTAAGTGACCAATATAATACATGCATTCTAAATCTGAGTTAGTAATTAATCACTCATTCACGCCGATGGATGGAGCAGTTTCAATAAATTGAATCAGTGAGAAACCACTGTAAAATCGGTGACTATTCACTGATTCCGATAAAGAGTGACAACATTCCACATGTTAATTAGTGAATGTCCACATATTTTCCAGTAATTTTTCACTGATTCAATAAGTGAAAGCTGTTCTTTGAAAACAACTGAAAAAACTTTGAATATTCGCTGATTCACTTGTGAGATTTTGGCACTCTGAAAGGAAATCAGTGAATATTCACTAATTAAACAGTGACTATTTTCACTGATTCATATTGTTGAAACTGCTCCCTCCATCAGTGTGAACCAGTGACTATTGACTATTTCAGATTTAGAGTGTGGAGATGATGAGTTATCGCGGGAAAACTTGATTGTTTGCTGCATTTCGACACATATTCAACTTACCAGAATATTTCTGGCTTTAGCTTGTACTTGGAATTGTTACCCTATTTGACTGAGCCAATAATAATCTCGCTATTGTAACGTTTTAGTCATGTCATTGGTCTGCTGACAGCTACGTTGCGTCAGGCGTATATTACGCAATCACACGCATTGCAAACAAGTAGAGCGGATTGAAGGCTATGTTGGCAGAAAACATGTTCGCTATATACCATCATTAGGGACCGTTGTTTTACGCGAAAAGAATTTTGCTTCACTTTGTATCGGTGCCTTACGCGCACATCTGTAGTTCTGCTTCGTCGCCAGTTATATGATATTTTAACTGTCACGAGCCTTGGCATTCTACCGGAAAATCACAGACGTGTGGTGTTGCAGGAACGTTATTGTAATTGGCTCGGACAAATGCGATACGGCTCTTCACACAGACACGCTGCCAATAACCAAGAAGCAAAATTGCAGATGCGCACGTAAGGCACTAAAACAAACTGGGGCAAAATTCTTTTCGCGAAAAACTGGGGCCCTTAACCACCATCTCTAACCATAACCACAACTAAAATGTTAACCATATTTCTGTTACTGAATCTCAAACCTTTAGCATTGCGAAGTAGGGTAGGTTTAAATTATTTAGTATATAACACCGAAATGGCGTGGCTGTGTCTTTGATGTGACCATACATTGATATAGACATGCAAATTTCACGAGATCGATGAACAGCAGGCTAGACTTGGTTATATTCAGGCCCCCTATGCTAGTAAATATATGCGGCCCTTTACCAGCCTAAATCTACTTTCTCCCTTTAAAATTAGTTTTTATATTATACTTGAGAGCCCACGATTTTGGTGAAAAGAATCCTGCAACAGTTTGTTTCAATGTCATATGTGCACATTTGCAGCATTGCTTCATGGTTATAGGCAGAATGTATTATTGCACAGACGGGGCTCATTTGACTGTGCCAACGGGAACAAGGTTACGGCAACACCACACGTCTGTGATTAGCGGGTAGAAGCCTAGACGCTGAGAGTATAAACAACCAATCACTGACCATGAAGCAGGGCTGCATATGTGCACAAAGGCATTGAAACAAACTGTTGCAAATTTTTTTTACTAAGAATCACAGACTCTAATAATAATAATAATAATAATAATAATAATAATAATAATAATAATAATAATAATAATGATGATGATGATGATGGAGCTTAAAATGAGCAGGTTCATTGTCCTCCGAGAATACTTGTTTACCGAAACAGACAACAGCTGGAAAAAATGTTTGCAGTGTAGCCATTGTATAAATCTTACCGCTTATAGGCTTGTAAGTCTTCCTTACTGTATGTAGTGTAGGCCTACATGCACTCTGCTTTTAATCAGGGTCCGTAAGGTTTCCCGCCAGTCTTTGGGACAGTTTTTGACTAGTAAGATTACTACACCGTTCGTTTGATACTGAAGAATAAACTGACTAGTACAACAAGTTAGTTACATAAGAGTGAACTCCACAGTTTAGCTTGTTTGTAATTCTCCTAACTTGATAAGCGCTATCTTGTAACTTTCCTTGCATACCAACATTGTCAAGTGGCCACTTTACTAACTGTTTCGGTTCCTGAAACAACTACCTGTGACGCTGGTACAACGGTGTTTTTTCTTAGCGCTGCTATAAACGGGAAATGTTTAGTCTCGACGATGTCAACAACCACGTGCCGACCTCGAAATGTCGGCCTTGGACCTTAACATATCAATCACTGCTTGTCGAACATGCTTCTAAAATAATGTCGACATTTAGTACAGCCCTACACACGTATTGTCACTGGATTTTACGCTGTACGTACTTGTTACTGAGCGAAGAGCTGCGGTGCTAAGACACTGGACTTGTGAGATCTGTAAATGTTAGTTGTAATGCGAGTTTATCGGAATGATGTGTTTATAAACACAAACAGTAGATTATGTCCACAAATCCATACATTCTAACTCGACTTACATTTGGGATGACCCGAGCTCAATAACCGGAACACTTTTTATTCCTGTTTTCCATGGTTTTCCGAAGTGACAACTGACGAACGCTGTAATGACTTGCCTACTAGAAACCATTGTCATTTTCGTCCCTGTTCCTATCTGTCTCAGTCATTGGCTTTGTTTCTAAAATGACTTCGCTGTCGACAAGACTTTAAGCTCCGATATTCTCCATTTTGCCTAACTTCAGAATTTCTTGAAAATTCTGCACAGAGCACTTATTCTTTATATGACAAATTTTACTGTACATACGGTGAAATATGGTTAGTACTAAATACTGAATTTACCGAATAATATTACGTTAGACGTTCGTGACAAGTGCCTTCATAATTACCGAAATTTGCTGAAGTATGATTGGATGTAGTTTTATGGACAAACTCCATGGCGATGCAGATTTATGTCAAAGGAAACTAAAGACAATACGAAAAACATAAAAGCAGAGTATGTTTTTTTTTTCTTTTTCGTTTTAATTTTCTTTGTCAGAAATTTGCATCGCCATGGAGTTTGTACAGAAAACTACATCCTGCCATGCACTACCACTGCACAATTCTTTCAAAGATAATATTGCTGAAGTATGTCAAACAAAGGGTGGGCTACCCACTACCTGCCATACAGTGGGCAAGAGCAGTTGTGTTTCAAGGAACGTGGCGTTAGATCCATCAATCATCCTATGCATGTGCTACTAACACGCCTGTAGTAGTTAACCAGTAGAGTATTTTTCTGTTACAGAGGTAGTGTTACTAGATGATTCGTTCTTCGCTTCTTGCACGCTATTGGCTGAAGAGTTCAGCAGTCCCTACGAGTCTAATGGCCCACAGACAGTTCAGAGTTGTGTGTATACTGAAAAAATTATATGTAAATTTGCAACACCGATGTACACGAGTGTTAAAAAAATTGTATGGGAAAGTGTTTTCCCATACATACATCAACATACATCAATGGTAGCGATACTGCATATTTTAAAATAATTGTCAAGTCTATACAGATATTACCTTGCCGGTATAATTACAGCGCTATTATATTTGTTGTATTTGCAACCCGGAGTTTGCAAGTACTCCATATTTCTTATGGGTTAAAAGCTTCCCGTGTAATCCAGGAAGATGTTTTTATAGTGTAGTCATTGCTAGAACTACGATATTCTGGCGAAAATATGTTTGCGTTATTTGGTTTCATTGCCGTATGTGCAAATCTGCAGCTCTGCTTCGTGGTCAGTGATTGGATGTTTAGAATCTCACTAGGTTTGGGTTTCTACTGCCTAATCACAGAGGTATGGGGTAGCAGTAATCTTATTTTGATTAGTGCAGTTAAATGAGAGGCGTGTCCGAAGAAAGACAATAGTACAGTAGGGAGCTGAGGAGAAGGCACGGCAGAACTGCAGGGTGGTGGTTGGGGCCACATAGCCCTACGCTTGTCCACACCCCCAAGCCGCATTCCTGAGCCTTGCCTTCTCCCCAGCTCCCTACTTATATGTAGTAGGACCGGGAAAATTTCGCTTCTATGACCCACATGCTAGAATCCATTTTACTATGCATACTCAAATCCCGTATGTTCGTTCCCTGTCTATGTTCCACTGAGTATCAGCTAGTGGACAAATAATTGGTGCTTGAGTATGTATGGGATAGTTGATTCTAACATACAGGTCGTGGAATTCGCGAAAATTTCCAGGCCCTAGCATGAAGCGGAGCTGCTGTAGTGTGCTCGTCAGGCGACGAGTTGCTGGACTGAAGGCGGCGGTGTGGTGTGTGGCAGGTGATCTGGGTGTGCATCCTGTGTCGCAAGAAGCAGGAGCTGCTGAGCAAGACAGGACAGTGGATCAACAAGGGCATGTCTCCAGGAGGTGACGCCATCATGCGCCGCATCCAGGCGGACCTGCACCAGCAGCCCGAGGACCTGGGGGCTGTGCCCATGTTACCGCCGTCAGCTCCCTGCGACAAGAAGCCCAAGCTGGAGCGCGCGCACTCTGCCGCGGAGAAGGAGAACCAGCCTCTGCAGAGGTCGGGCAGCGTTCTGAGGCGGCAGTACTCGCAGCAGGAACCTGCACCGCCCTTGCAGCCCCCGCAGCAGGTGGTGGCGACGACGCCGGGCTCTGCCGCGGCCGGGTACCGCGAGGACGACCCCAGGTACTACAGGAGAGAGATCGAGGGCCTGATGCGGTCTCAGCAGCAGCAGTATCGCGACGTCGAGGAGGTTCCCCCCAGCACGCCGGGCAAGAAACACAAGCGTGCTGGCTCGGGGAAGAAGCACCCTCAAACAATGCAGCCTCAACAACTGGCGCCGGCCAGGCACCAACACCAGCAGCAGTCCTTCTCCAGCTCTGACGACGAGCTGAGGTCGACGCCCGAGTGCACCAGCTGCGAGGAGCCCGACAGCGAGAAGGGTGAGTACCTGCCTCTTATCTCTCCCTATGTCACCCTACTATAGTCTGCGCCGAGCTTATCTCTGGGAGCCATTTCAGATACATTTTCGTCCAGCAACGGTATCAAATCTCGTTCAAGGGCAGCCGAGTATTAAAACAACCTTTCAACAACTTAGTGGCTTTACACTATAATTAGATATTATGTTAGAGGCACGAGTATTTCGCGTATTAATCTGGCAACAGCCTAGACTTCTCAGATCTATACACACATTGGCCAAAGTCAAATATACATTGGCTTCTAACCGTAACACGTGTTACCACCACGACTTGTTTCCTTATTTATCACTGGCTTGCAGTCATCAAAGATGTGTTGAAACATGTGTCGTCTAATCACAGAAGGAGTAGTGAAGTATTGGCATTCAACCTGACCTAGAATCAATACGTGAAATAATCTTGCCTCTAATGATGGTTTATCTTGGGAAAACTTGACTGTCATCTGGATTTCAACACTCGTCCAGCTTACCAGAAAATTACTGCCTTTAGCTTGTACTTGGAGAGCTTACCCTACTTGACTGAACCAATAAGAATTCCGGTATTATAATATTTTATGCCTGTTATTGGTCTGCAGACGGCTACGTTGCGCCAGAAGTATATCACCGAATCATATGTGTTTTCTAGGGTATGTTGGCACAAAACATTTTCTCGCTATACCATCATCTATAACAATAATGGTATATGGCGAAAGTGTTTTGTGCCAACATAGCCTTGAAAACGATGTAGTTTCTGCAGGCGTGTTTATAGGTCTGACCAACAACAGGCATCAATATAACAATAGCGGGATTCTTATTGGCTCAGTGAAATACGGCAACAGCGCCGCGTACAAAAGAAAGGCAGAAACAATCTAATAAGTAGGGCCCGGTAATTTTCGCGAAAAAATTTTTGCAGTACTTAGTTTTAGAGCCTTACGTGCGCACCTGCATCTCTGCTTTGTGGTCAGTGATTGGCTGCCGTAACACCCAGCGTCTGGAGGTTAAACCCGCAAATCACAGACGCGATGTGTCGCAGTTATCCGTGTACTGATTGGCACAGTTTAATGAGTAACGACTTTGCACAAAAACACTCTGTCAATAGCCATGAAGTTGAGGTGCAAGTGTGCACGTAAGACACTGAAACAAAGTGGGGCAAAAATCTTTTCGCGAAAATTACCGGGCCCTACTGATAAGCTGAACGTGTGTTGAAATCCAGCAGAGTCCTCCTGCCATAAACTATCATCTATAACACAACTAGAGGCCGGAGAAATTCGCGGGTTCAGTGACTTGTAGACTAGTTTTCAAGACTATTTGTGTAATCGTGCAGACAGCAGCTGTTTATTAGCTGCTCGCTGATACAGTGAAATGGGCCTATAGTCTGTTACAGTTTTATTATTGGCTTAGCTACTTCCAGGAAGTGTCGAGTAAGTCAACGGCCAATTGTGAACGTGATACAGACCTATAGTCACTGGAACTCTAGCTTGCGCCTAAAAGAAAACGCGAATTTTTCAGGTCTCTGCTATTACATTTTATGTGCAATATTTTGTAAACGTAGTAACTTGAAACCTAGTGCCGAAATACTTTTTGTACACGTACACGCATTTTCCTTGTACATTTTGTAGTCTACCTGAAAATTATTCCTCTGGCAGCGTTTCTGAGGATATTAGTTTGTAATCGTACACTAATTGTTTACAGCATGTGGATGTACAGAATAGCCATTTTAAGATGCCACATTATATCTCTATTCCCGTTATACCAAGTGTGGACTGTAGGTGCTGAGCCACCGGTTGCCATCATGTAACCGCCATTTGTTAAATGGTCACGTAGTAACGTAGGCTAATGCGTATTTTACTCACTAAGCAAATACAAAATTGACTACGTTTCCAGACTGAATAGCTATTTCTGTAAGCAGAAATAGGTTTTAACATGCTGCAAATAATCGATTTGAGCAGAAATAAGCTGTTTACTGTAAACTGAGCTTTTTCGTAGATCACCTTGACGGAAGTACCAGTCAAAAAAAATATATTTTTACTGTGGTCCCTGGTCACTTTTTTTTTTTTTTTAATAACGTGACGTTTATATACTGTGTGTATTTCTTACACTGGAATCTTTTTATGTGAGCATGTGGCGAAATTATTAAAATTTTCTTAAAAGGAAAAAAAAATAACGAAGCTTCTAAATATATAATTTTATCTTTGAATAACCTACAGTAAAAATACGAAGTAATTCATTTTTAATTTTGAGAATAAATATTAAAAAATACCATAATACTTTTTTTTCTGGCGCGTACATAACGTGAAATGGCCAACCAGTTCATGTCAGTGCAAGTGATTATCTGTGATGTTATCTTACAATGGCTTATGTGTACGTCCAAGGTTCACATTGTTGGTATTACATTGAAAAAAAAAATTCTAAGCAATGTATTACCGCTGTAATTAACATATATTTTAATCTCTCTTTATTGTACATTGGCTTTCAATATTATTACTGTTCCCTTTAATTATACGAAAGAAAATAGGGACCTTGTCGCGTTTTTTTTTTTTTTTTTTTGTTATACATACGTTCTTATATTATTTTACAACAGACAATTCTTTTCAGTTAATAAATTGTACGTATGTATATTCTGGGATCTTTACCCCTACTTTACATGCACAACATGATAAAAATGTTTATAATCCCCAGTTTGATCTTAATGGGGAACGAGCTCGTCGAAGTATCGAGGCTAAGATCACAGACTAAATAGTAATACAGATGTGAAATAAATTAGCGGCTCATTTGATACGGGCGAATTTCGCTGCTTATTGGCTGCCCGAGGCTGTTGACACCAGCGGTGTATGTTTGGTTCCTGTGTGTTACGGCAGGTTTCCTATTGGCTCGTCTGCCGGCTAGCAGGACAGTTGCCTTACGCTGATTGGTGGTGCTCGTTTCCACCATGTTGCTGGCCAGTGAAGCCATTTTGCTGGCGTGTGTGACTGAGTTCGCTGTTCTACCGGCTATTTCACTTCTGTATTCCTAAATATTCTGTGCTAAGTTGCAGGTGGGACGTCAGCCACCATATTGGATTATTAACATAACGTATCCCGAATTATTTTTTCGTAAAAATGGCCACACTATGGTAGTCTATAGAATATGACACATTGTACTGTACAATTCAAATATAACGTTGGTAGAATTGTATATTTCTTTAGTTTGGTTTGTAGGATTGTAGTAATCGATTTTTTAAAGTTATTCTTTCTGTAATACCACAAGGTGATTAAACGATTCAGTTAATGTTGTATGTAGTCTATGGACCAACCATTTTTCTACGCACTATCATAACCAAAATGTATAAAAATATAGTGGAAACGAAAGTAATTTTCGTAATTTAATGTATCCAAAATGGAGGCGGATAGTCCCTCGTGCCTGTATGACCTAATAACTGTCCTACACAGTTGGTTACAAAGCGGAGGTTTTTCAGGGAACCATTTAACGTGAGTCCAGGGCGTTGATGTTTGAAAAGATAACGTACGATACCTATGTGAGAGAATGTCATTCATGTTATTTTAACATGCGCATAAGCAAGGCCTTTTAAGGGATTGCTCCTTAGTTTTGCAGTGGTTTCGAAAATATTTTTTTATTGCTACATAATACTCATATCAAAATTTTGCTCCACGGTTTTGACTCTAATATGTCATAATTCGTAGCTGAATTTTTCGTAGCAATGTACTGAACGGTTTTTTATATTTCGTCATGCAAAGTATCACGTTTTTTTTTCGTGAAAATATGCCAAAATGAAGCAAAGTTTTTTTTCTGACGAATGGTGTATTATTTTTAAAAATGCACCCACAGTATTGTGCATCGTGTGACTACACATTGTCTCAAATTTTTTCAATGCTTTTGGTTAAAAAATATTAGAGTTATTGGCACCAGTCTGAAAAAAAATCTAAGTAACAAGCCCTTAATTCAACCAATCCAGGTCTTTTCGCACAGCCATTTTAAAACAGATATGTAACTGGTGGAGGTTCTACTGTGAACTTTGCTGCAGAAGGACAAGATCACTGTGCGTAGGGTTGATGGACCAATATTTGTGCCCGTCAGTGTCGTCCGTACCGCTTCTTAGCGTGTCTTACGTGCAAAACAGATTCAGGTTGGTGGTGTCCTCGTCAGATGCGTGAGAAGTGATTTTGTTTTCGTTTTTTATTCATGCGTTGTCATTATACACACGTATGTGATGTATATAACTTGGTACAGGATATACTTCATTTTACAGAATAATACCACTGTAGATATTGTTGAACGATTCTTGCAATGGGGGTAAGTTACAAACTAAAGCAGTATTTTGAGCATCCGCCATTGCAGAAAATAGTGTGTCACAGAAAACCAGATAATACATACAAACAGACAAGTAAACAAGGACTTTGATTTCAACTGGCAAACAAATGTATATATACACAATACCACAAGGAATTCAGTCCGTCATGTACGAGAAAATGAATTAACACAAACGAGTACCCAAACGCTAAAAAAGGGGGTATAAAGTATGTAAACCCTTTTTTCTCAGATTATTCCGCAAAAGGAATCCCGTCAGTAAGTTCGAAACAACTGGCAAAAAATAATTACGACAGCAGACAAAACAAAACGTACGACAAAAAAAACTGGCTGTAGACGACACAGCGGAAACACAGACACCTTGAGGAAAGCGAACGAAAACAAATATCACAGTAACTGTGGACACTAAAACAATGAAAAAACTGACGATGACGATGGTCTCTTCGTGACAAAACAAATTTGCAACGTTTCGGAGACTGCAATCTGTCTCCGTCTTGAGGCACATATACAGTCCTAGGAGCACCTGCAGACTGGGTATGGGCACTGGAAAACAAGGGGTTTATAACTAGTTTATGTTCATTTAATTTTCTTGTGAATCACTGAATGAATTCCTTTTGGAATTGTGTATGTTTACCTTTGTTTTCCAGTTGCAAACAAAGTTTTTTTTGTTTGCTCGCTTTTTTGTGTGTATTCTCCGGTTTTCTATGACGCACCGTGTACTGCAATGGCGCAAGTCCAAAATACTTCTTTAGATTGTAAATACCACTGTAGTTTAATTTGTTTATAAGTAACGGTTGGCCCAGGGCAAGGGAAATTTTGGCGGGGTTTTGGAAAAGGAATTTTGGATATTTGGCCCCTGTATTTTTTTCGCAGTCGTAAATTATGTGAAACGAAATTAAATAATCAATATTTCTTACTGTAAAATATACAGCGTGAACCAGATTTCATGTGCCAAACTCCGAGAAGGGATTGTTTATGTAAAATAAGGTGGGGTTAGATTGATAACACTATTGTGTGGTGAACATTAAGGGAGCTAAACGACGTTGAAAACAAAATCTTGAAGTTCATATTTTGAAAAATACTAGAAGGTATAAGAGATGGGGCCACCAAAATTGGCATACAGTTTTAAGACCCGGAGCAAACAAATCTGTGATACTGTGGTTGACGCAACGTTCCCATCACTGTTTATGTAGGGGTTACCCAACATATTCGTGTAAGTAGCTTTTAAATACTAAGCGGCAATAAATAATTCCATGCATATCATTGTTTATTGCGCAAAATGAAGGGGAAAATACCTCTTGTGTTGATTCACTCCGGTAAACCGTTTTCGAGAAAATGCGAATCAAAATACGAAGGTGCAGAGTAACCCCGCTGCAGTAGGCAATACAACAGCATTCTGAGACATGCTAATTGCAGCATTGAATGGTTAAATTGAGTACAGTAGCGGTATTTTGGTGACGTTATGACAACTAACACGTGTTGTATGAACGTTGCTGAAGGGTGTCAAGTGATTTCATTTTATTTTTACGCGAAACCGTTAAAGATGTTCTTAGCCCGTGTATCTAAAAAAATAGCACACACTTGAAATAAAAAAAAAAGTTTAAACATGCAGCTTTATTATTAGAACTATGATTTTGGAACACCAAAAAAGTTAAAAATAGCATTCTTTGTACTAACGTCAGCAAAAAATACCACTCGAATTCATAAGAACAAAGACACGAAATGATGAGGCATTTGATACTACCTACAAATAAAAGTGCAGAGTCAAGACTCAAAGTGCCACAAAAAAATTAATATTAGAAAAAATACTGCGCGCCAATTAGTATGTCACGTGTAGCTATGTCGGTTTAATCACCCAACGGTTTTCGCGCCCCACACGTGGAAAATTACATTCGCTACATAAGCCTCTTAACAGCAATTTCTTAACAGTTGATGATGTTGAAATGTCGTGGAAATGGAGCAATGGCGGAATGCAAGAGGAAGGAAATGAATCTTGAGCAAACACGCTGGCTAGCGGTAACTGCCGACATCAACCACACTGCCTTAACGGTTAGATTAAGAGAGATCACGTGTACATATCAAAGAACATATCAAAGATAGGTACAGTGTATTTTCACGTGCTACATACGTATTTATTAACATAAATACATATTTACAATACGATGTCGAATTGCCGTCCCCCACTTCAACACACGGCTGGTAACGATGGGTCAGGTTGGCCTGGACTAGTGCATAAATGTTTGGTATGGCACGTACACAATCAAATGCGGTTATCACGAGACCTTCCTGGCTAGTCACAGGCGTATCGTAAATCAGGGAGTTGACATTAACATAACTCCATAAAAAAATCCAATGGAGTCAGGTCTGGAGATCTTGCCGGCCAATGAATGGACCTCCTCTGCCTATCCAGCGACCTGCAAACGTGGTGTTAAGATGGCGACATACGGCAGCAGAAAAATGTGGAGGTGCTCCGTTGTGCTGAAAACACTTGGTGCGGCAAATTACAATTGGTACTTCTTCCAGCAATTCCAGCAACACATCCTGTAGGTTAAGTAATGGACTCCATTGAGGCGGTCAGGTAGCAAATAAGGTCCTAACAGACGATTGTTGACAATGACAGCCCACATGTTGACACTGTAGCGCACTTGGTTACCAATAGGGTGCATGTGGTGGGGATTGTGGTGCGCCCAGATGCAATTGTTCCTCTCGCTACTGTACTCAATTTAACCATTCAATGCTGCAATTAGCATGGCTCATAAAGCCGTTGTATTGCCTACCTGGGGTTACACTGCGCCTTTGAATTTTGATTCGCATTTACTCGAAACCGGTTTACCGGAGTGAATTAACACAAAAGGTAATGTGCCCTTCATTTTGAGCGATAAACAATGATATGCATCGAATATTTTATTACCGCGTAGTATTTAAAAGTTACTTATACAAATAGGTCGAGTAACACCTACCCGTGAAGGGGAACGTTGCGTCAACCACATTTTCACAGATTTATTTTCTCCAATTCTTAAAGCTCTATGCCAATTTTGGCGAATCCATCTCGTATACTTTTTAGTATTTAAAAAATTAATTTCAAAATTTTGTTTTTAACGTCGTTTAGCTCCCATAATATTCACCACACAATAGTGTTGGTCAGTGTAACCCCATTTTATTCGACATAAACAATCCCGTCCCAGATTTTCGCACATGAATTCTGGTCCACGCTGTATATATACGTTCGCACATTTTATGGTTTCCATATTTGCTGATTAGGTGTACCTGTTTTAACTGTGTACAATTAAAAAAATGCATCCGAACATTTGACGTGTCTACCATTTACAAACAGTATTAACGATACAGTTTTAAAATACATGTTTGAATTTAGTAATGGGGAACGTAGCTCGTGGCTAACCCAAATGCTGAAATGATGCGACACATGTGATCAGCGTGGCTGCGGTTATTCTATATTTTAACAACACATTCGTTGACATGTTGTGAAATGTAGAGACACGCGGTTACAACCATATGAATTATTCATAGAAACCTCAACATTTTGTGGTTTCAACGACCTGCCACAGTCCTGTGTACACTCTGTCCTCAGTTACTGGCACATTGACCGCTATTCCAGTGAGTGGCCAGTTGTACATGTAATCGGCAACGCGGCAGTCAGTCAGTGATACGTATTTTATACACTCAATTTTTTTAAGGTAACATTTGAGTGATTAGGCCAATAATAATTTTATAATTATTTGGATAAATTAAAATATTTATTTTTAATATCGGTTATTATTTAGTAGGCCTATTTTATGTGTTATTGGTAATGTTCGATTTCTTATAAAGATTTAATTATTTGTTAGAAATGTTTTAAAACGTTTAATATGACTTATAATGATTTAATAGGTATAATGTTATTTATTTAGTGTTTGATTTGGAAAACTATTATAAGTAATTGTGCGCAGCTATTTATTCGCTTGTTCATCAAAAACACATTTTATTCTTCGCCTGGCCAATGATTAATTTAATGACCACGGTTTTTTCACTAAGCAAAGGAAGCACAATCACTAGTCTATTAATTGTGGACTTGTGAGAATGGTTGGACGAAATATTATCTTTCTAGTTTTTACTGTTAACATTTAAATTTTGAATCCATGCTCTCTTATTTCTTCTGGATTTGTGATAATAATTCTTTTAAGCTTAAACGAGAACAGATATCTAAAATCTGTCTTGTAGTTTTGTTTAAAATGGTTTTTGCCGCCGTAGCTAACTTTTTGAAAACAAGAAATTATACGGGTTTGTCTGAAAAATCATTAACCAGAATTTTGTTAATTACATGGTTAGCTAAAATCTTAGTAGCCTTTATGGCCTTGAAAAAAAATCAGCCAACATGGAGAAGACGATTTTAAACAAAATCGCCAGACAGATTTGGATATCTACTCTTGTCTAGGCGTACAAAACTAATATTGATAAAAAAAAAAGTGTAAATACGAGAGCGTTTAAGTTGAAATGCTTGAAATGTTATTGGTCGAGAAGACCCTATAAATAGGGAAAGGAAAAATTCGCGAGTTTAGATCCGCATGCTAGAACCGAATGTCGTATGCATACTCAAGTTCCGCGCTAGTTATGAGATTGTTCCTTAACAAAGGCCATGGCCAATTCCTCTCCCAGTTCCTGGTCATGTTTAAAGTATAACGTCGCCATCTATAATCACTAGGGCTACAAACTTTTCGCTAAAATAATTTTCCCCAGTTTGTTTCACTGCCTTATCTGCAGCTTTGCTTCATTGTTATTGACAGCTTGTTTTTGTGAGGTGACGTGTCTCGTTCGACTTTGACAATCACAATAAAGCTATTGTTAGAGACACTGGAAAATCGCGAAAATATTTAACTTAGTTCCAATAAACTGTAATGTCTCAATCGTGACACGTGTGAACAGTTTTATGGCAAATCACACACGCTCTGAGTTAAAACTGTACAGTTCTATTTGGGTCTGTTGAAGAGGGACACAGTGATTCATATAAACTATAGCCAATATAGGTGCAAAACCTTCAGTGTTATACATAGCATGTTGGAACCTAGCAAACAATTAAGTTTTCCCACGAATTTCCAGTGTCTCTAGCTATTGTAATTCCTCACGTATGTGATTTTCGGGTAGAACAACTCCCCCCCCCCAGCCAATCCTAGACACGTGGGAGTTTAAAACGTCCAATCACAGACTATGAAGCAGAACTACAGATGTGCACTTAAAATTAAAAGTTCATGGTTCTAGGCGTCAGTTATTAGACTAAGCCAACAATTAGAGATGATGGTTAGAGAGGATGATATATCGCTAGGGCTAGGAAAAATTCCCGAGTTCAATGACCTGCATACTAGAATCCAATGTCCTATGCATACACAAGCCCCGTCTATTCGTTCATTGTCTGTTGTCTGAATGAGTAGCAGGTAATGGACAAATGGTAGGGCTTCGGTGTACACAGGATAATGGATTCTAGCATGTTGGTCGTTGAACTCGCGAAATATTCCTAGCCATATATATCGCGAAAATGTGTTGTACCAACATACTCTTGAAAACGCTGTAGTTAATTAAAACACATATGATTAGGTGATGTACATCTGACACAACGTAGCTGTCTGCAGACCAATAATAGACATCAAATATTACAACAGCGGGATTCTTATTGGATCAGTCAAATAGGGCAAAAGTCCAATATAATAGCGAAAGCCAGCCATCTTCTGGTAAGCTGGACGTGTGTTGAAACCCAGCAAACAGTCAAATTTTCCCGCGATAAATCATCCTATCTAATGAATGTATATCGCGAAAATGTTTCGTGTCAAAAAACCCTTGAAAACACTGCAGTTTCTTGCAACATGCATGATTGGGTGATATACGTTTGACACAACGTAGCTGCCTGTAGACCAACAACAGGCATCTTATATTACAATACAGGGATTTCTATTGACTCAATCAGATAAGGTAACATCTCCAAATACAAGCTAACGCCAGTTATCTTTTGTTCAGCTGAACGTGTGTTGGAACCCAGCAGACAGTCAGATTTTCCCGCGATAAACCATCATCTCTAGCAATCATTACGAGGCTACTGCGACACCACACGTTTGTTGATATATATATATATATATATATATATATATATATATATATAATTAGTAGAGGTACGTCAATTTCGCGGATTCATCTGGCAGTAGCCTAGATTGATAAGTCCTGTACACGCTCTGAATACAGTAGATTATTCATTGGCTTACAACATTACAAGCGATAGCTCTATGAATTATTTCCTTATTTACTACTGGCTTGCAGTAGTCAAGTGCGTTTCGTGATAGCCGCCAGCTAATCACACACGTGATTATGAAGTATATATATTTTGGCGTTCAACCTGACCTGGAATGTATTTGCGAAATTGACGTACCTCTAATAATTAGAGACTTGGAAAAGTCGCGTGTTCAACGACCAGCAGGCTAGACTGCACAGTCCTGTATACACTATGTCCTCAGCTACTTGTAAATTGCCTGTTGCTCCAGCGAATGTCCAGTTGTACATGTGACCAGCTAGCGAGGCAGTCAGTGAGCGCTTTCACGCATGTCTGCTATTGGTTTACAGTCCTCAAGGAAGAGAATCAGTAACGCTGACCCAATCACGATTATAATTAAGGCCATGGTATTTTATTCATTTCAAACAATTGCAAATAACTCAAATATTTTTTTAACCAAATGCTTTTAAAAAATTTGAAACTGTGTACAATGAAACGATATACAATTTTGCCAGAGCGTTTTCTAAAATAGTGTACCGTTTGCTAACAAAAATTATTTTGCTCCATTTTCGCTTATTTTGATAACAAAATATGTAATATTTCAGGTGCAAAATTCTAAAAATCTGTTTGATGTATTGCAACAGAAAAATTCATACACAAAATATGATAAATAAGTGATAAAACTGTAAGAATGAATTTTCGATACATGAATTAATTTGCTTTACATGATATTATTGAAACCACTGCAGAACTAAAGAGCTAGGACTTAACGCGTACAGGAGTTTGAAATCAAGCGTCTTCTCTAATGAATTGGCGAAATTTCCGGGTCTCTAGATATAACACCAAGACGCCGAGTATTGAATATATCCGAATACTGACCACGAAGCAGAATTGCAGGTGTTCGTGTAAGGGGTTGAAACAAAGTGGGACAAAATTCATTTCGCGAAAATAAGGTGTCCCTAATTGTATGATCATCCTATGGACACCCAATCAGAAGCCTTCACTCGGTTTGAGATACCATTCCCTCGTATAACCCATTAGTCTCTCAAATATTTGGGGGCCGCGGTGGCCGAGAGGTCAGACCATTCGCCTCCCAAAAAAGGCGAGCCGGGTTCGATTCCCGGCGGGGTAGGTCCCCGGATCTTCACATGTGGGAATCTTGCTGGACGATGCCGCTGGTCCGCAGGTTTTCTCGGGGATCTTCCGTTTCCTCCGCCCTTTCATTTCGGTACTGCTCCATACTCACCTCATGTCACCTCTCACCAGCGCTAAAGACCTCGATGTTAACCGCTGACCAAAATCTCTCACTCTCGAATATTTCTTTTTACTAAAAGTTCAATGATTTTTTTCCCGCGCGCTACTAAGCAACCAACGATGTGGATACACACGCATAATACCCGTCACGCCTTGTTCTTGCCAGCCTGCTTCTTGCACTGGGCGCGAGCGGCTGATCTGCATCGAAAATCGCTTATCGCGAAGGGGCCAGCCGACAGCAGCAGGCTGTGGGGAATCTGAATGTACAATGTGGGCGCGTTATTCTAGCAAGGGGGCGGGACTCATCAGCATAACGACGAGGGCGCCGCATTAATATGAACCTGCGCGGCGTGGAGTAGACACCTCTGAAGCCTGGCCACAGAACACCTGCCGCTGCAGAATCAAAACTTACAAGCGTTAGGCCACGGGCCTTTTTAAACAGTTTCACAGAATATTACTTTTAAATTCTAAAGTGGAGCATGCAACTAGAGCCAGTGGCTTTGAGGGAAATAATTGTTTTAACAACTTGTTTCATTGCCTTACCTGCATATCTGCAACTCTACTTCAAGGTTATTAGTTAGTGTGTCCTCGTTTACAGTCAAGTAAGTATAGAGATGCCATTTATATGCATTAAGCCGAGCTATTATTTCCAAGCACCAAAGGTAAACACATCACACATGTATAGCCAACATAGGAACGTAAAATCTCATAAAGAAATCCTTACCTTTCGCGCATTAGCCAACCTGTAAATGACGGCTCCCTGGTCGCTACTACTCGACCACGACAACTATTTCTCCCATGAGGGCAAGAATCGTGGCGCTAGTAGTAGGTAGACATGACACAGGTAGGGGAATCTACAGCGTCTGAGATGAGTTTATGGCACACGGTCAGTGGTGACATTCTACTCGACCACGACAACTAGTCCTCCCGTGAGGGGAAGAAGCGTGGCGCTTGTAGTAGGTAGACACGTCACAGGTAGGGGAATCTACTGTGCCTGAAATGAGTTTGTGGCACTCTGTACTACTCGACCACGACAACTAGTCCTCCCATGAGGGAAGAAGCGTGGCACTTGTAGTAGGCAAACACGTCACAGTGAGGAGAAATGTACTGCGCCTGACATGAATTGATAGTGCATGGTCAGTGGAGACATACTACTCGACCACGACTAGTCCAGTGAGGGGAAGAAGCGTGTCGCTAGTAGCAGGTAGACACGTCATAAGAAGGAGTCTCTACTGCACCTGACATGAGTTCATGGAGACATACTACTCGACCACGACAACTAGTCCTCCCGTGAGGGGAAGAAGCGTGGCGTTAGTAGTAGGTAGACACGTCATAGGGAGGAGTCTCTACTGCGCCTGATATGAGTTCATGGCACACTGTTAGTGGCGACATACTACTGGACCACGACAACTAGTTCTGTGAGGGGAAGAAGTGTGACGCTTGTAGTAGGTAGACACG
>PNEQ01006330.1:0-39719 GCA_003012365.1 Medauroidea extradentata
ACAAAGTTTTTGAAATTATAGTTACAATGTTAAAATAAACCGATAATTTTAAAATTGGTTATCAATACGTAGTCTCAATCGATGGCTGTTACTACTTACGGTCATCTAGCTGCTATGTGAAGACACTGGTGACGTGCTGTGAAGTGAGAATTATAAAGGAAATAATGTTTAGTCGATGTGTAAGAAAGTGGTGGTTAAGATTGGAGAGGGGTGTGGAGGGGGGTGTACTAGTTTGAGCGGGTTATAACACGAGTGTTGGTGAGAGGGGAAAGTAGGGGGGAAATCATCACGTGACTAACAGCCAATTAAAATAAAGTATGGGATAGGGTGGAGGGCGGAGGGGATAAGTTAATTTATACATGTAAAAAGTGGTGGGAGGCGTCAGTGTGTCGATGGAGCTCGTCCGGGTAAGACGTGTCGGTAGTTGATTTAATTAAATAATTTTTATATAAAAAGTTTTTTATTAAATAGTTTTTTATTAAAAAGTTTTTTACTAAAAAGAATTTTATCAAAAAGTTTTTTTATTAAAAAGTTTTTACTGAAAAGAATTTTATTAAAATTATATTTATTAAATACATGTGGGGTTATAATGGAATGCGAAATCGAAAAATTTTTGAAAGAAACACCAAGACGGCGGCCGGAAACAATATGGTGACCGGAAACAAAATGGAGGTAATATTTTTTTTCGAAATTTTTTGAAATTTTGAATTATTTTTTAAATTTTGAATTTTAGAAATTTTTTGAAATTTCCGAAATTTTGGATAATTTTGGTAATTTGACACTCAAGGTCAAGGTTAAAGGTCAAGGTCAAGGTCACGGTCATCCAACATGGCGGCCGGGGGCGTGACGTCACAACATGGCGGTCAAATCCTCACTCGGCAGAAATCCTCACTCCGGCTCCAGTCCCAGAACCCCCATAATCACACTACTCAGAATGCTTTGTCTGTCTCGCAAGCATTCTCCATCATTTTCCCTTCTGGCAGTGTTTCTTCCAGGTTACTATCACTTTTCCCTCATGTTTGTACGCAACCCTATGTCTAGTTAACCATATTTGATATATATTGGTACTCAGGGGACCCGAGGAAATCTAATTCCTTGTAGGAGACATTTGAAGGTGTGTATAGCTGATGCCATTCTCCGTTCACTCTAACCTGAGTTCTGAAGTAACAAATAATGTAATATCATTGCACGTCGCCAGCTTCTAATTGGCTCAATTTGTGCAGCGCGCCGACGTACTAATTCCAACCGACAAAACTGGGTACAGTCTGTATCATAGGAAACAACAACGCACTACTAATAGAACAATATTGCGCGAAATGTATATTTTACCGACATACGGTGGAATGAACTACATTAAAATTTTAAAAAATATTAACTTTCTGTTTGATTATGGTATATTCCAATATTCAGTTACAATTATAAAGCCATGACAAACGATCGTATTAAAAAATTCTGGTTCTGAAGTAACGGAAATTTGGCACCTACTCTATTCTGGAAAGATAAATGAGTGATAAAACTTTCTGTAAAGTCCTCTTGTATTAATTTTCACTAATATTTTTGTAAAAATCACATTTGATTGAGCACCAGTTTGTCGATAATTCTTACCACATATTCTTACAGTATTATAAAAATTATGAAATTTGTATTCGTATCATATAAACATTACCGCAAGTTTCTTTAATAATGTACACACTAATCCATTTTTCGAAAATTATGCAACACAATTTCACTGTTCACGCTCAATGTCACATTACCTAATCCGTAAGGCTATGTATTCATTACCAACGAGAGGACGGAACGTAACAGAACAAGGAATTTTGATGCGGACGAACCGAAACGGCAAATAAATATACGAAAATTAATTGAAATTAGCCACAACATTAACGTGTTTATATTCAAAATACGCTAGAAAATAAGTTATGCGTAAAACTGCAACTTATACTTAATGTGGTGATTATTATTGATCTAAACTTCTGGTATTTTCACAAACAAATATGAGAATATAGTACATCCCTAAATACTGACATGTGTACCAAGAGAATTGTACGTTTATTATTCCTGCCTTTTTCCTTCATAACCTGAACTCTTTCTTCATTATACTTAGATGGAGCTGAGCCAAAACGCACATCGCAACTTATTTACAACTTTGTTTTCTTCTGGTATAAATACGCAAAAACCTTTCTTGGTTTCTTTGTGCCCACCAAAATTACTGTTTGTACCTTTTGGTCCCACTTATTGTGGTTCTGCTTTGGTATGTGAATACAGGCACCACAGCGAAAGAGCTTCAATTATTCATGATCAAATTATTTTACATTCCTAATTTGATACAGTGTTAGTTCCTGTATGGTTTATTACGAAAAGTTCCGTATTTATTGCTTCAGCCCAAAATGGCTTCGGCAAATCTTTTGCAGCCGTCATTGTCTTTAGAGGTTTCAACCACAGTACACATTTCCCATTCAGTTCGTCCCAACTGTTCAGAACAGAAAGTTATTATTCTTTCATGGATGACACCCAACCTGATCAACAACTCTCTGCTGTATGGTGTGGCCACGCCTGTGGTCGGTTCAAACCACACGGTAAGAGCAAGAAATACACAGTGTACCTCACCAACCAACCACAAGGCTGGACACAACAGGAGGGTGAATACGTTCTTGTTTGAGGTAGTGAGAAAATCAGTCCCTCAACTAGTAGAAACAGTTAAAAGACAAAGCCAATGAATGCCAGCCTGGTTGTCTGTGCAAGAGACTGTAGACCTGACACAGTACAACATAATTTAAAGTGTGCAAGGAATCACAGAAATAAAAACAGATATTTAATTTAACTGAGTAATTCATATATATATATATATATATATATATATATATATATATATATATATATATATATATATATATATATATATGTGTGTGTGTGTGTGTGTGTGTGTGTGTGTGTGTGTGTGATTTAAATATACCAGAAACAATAAACCTGAAAAGATGCAAAACGTTATTATTTTTTATATTCAATAAAACAAAACTCCAAATCAGTTCAAAATGTATTTTAGATAAAAGTAAATACTCAAAGTTCATTTAAAAACACATTAAACAATATTGTTTACAAATTTTGAGTATTTATTACTGAATATTTGAAGTTAAAATGTAATATTTTCTTGGGAATTCCCTGGTGGTAAAGTTACATTGTTTAAAGTAATTTTAGTTACACAAAGCTACGTTCAGCCTACTACTAAAATGTATGGTTTTTTTGTAGCTGTGCCTATACTAAATTTTCTAATATAGATAAAATTTTGAAAATTACCAAACTTCTGTCCAAAGGTGATAAAAAAATTTCTTGTTTAATCTTAATTATTTGCAAAACATGTAAATTTATTTTAATTCTGTCATAAAATGATCTGAAGAGAATAAATGCCGACTATTGCATGGTGCAGACACTGCAGACTAGGAAGATTGTCCGAACATATTTCGTTGGCAGGAACAAGGAGGGGAACAACTTCTTCAACGAGAGATATAGACCGTCACGAAGGACGATGAGGGATCACACTGTGCTGTTTTAACGAGTTATGCCATTTTATTTGTATTTTCAAGCACTTTATTATAAATTTTAATATGAAAGATTTTTTTAATTATTTATCCTCCAACAGTTTTTCTCACCTTACCTGTCTATATTTCATTTCACGTTGGTATTGATAGGTCTTAAAAACGATAAGAAATGTTGGCGATTTTCTTGTCTACTGCGTGACTGACTGGGTGTGCTCTGCACAAAACAATATTTCCAGCTCTAAAGAAGTTGTCAGCATACATTTAGTTACGTCTAACACTATTTGTTTACTGGACATTTGAGGACCACTGCCCAAACTTTATGGATATCTTTAGGGTCACTGGGTAAAACTCATTTAAATGTAACAGATTCGATATACGGCTAATAGCTGCCCAAATAAACCATGTTTGAGTATTTGGCGATGACGTCATAGTCTGCATGACGAGGTTAATCTTCGTATTTTAACTGAACATTGCAGTGTAAACGTCCTAACTCAAGGTATACATACCTAGCGCGATAAGTGTAATACAATACGCGACCACGAGGATTACACCAGTCGTCATGAGTCACAAAACATATTTTAAAAAGACAGGAAATCACAAATGTTTTGCTTGAACAGGGTAACATAGGACATATCACGAATCGGCGTACTATCTCAATTCGCCGTCAGTAAGTTTTCATGTCCATTAGCGAGCGACATGACCATGGCATTAATGTGTGTTGGTGTTATCACAATGGATTAACAAACATGGTTGCAAAGTGTAACTACACACAGCGTTATAATGTTTAACAAGAATACAAAATTTCGTTTTTAAATTTATTTCCATTTATAAATTACAGCATGCATTAGTTCCCCTTTTTGTAAAGAACTGTATTATGGATATTTTATGGAAACCATTTTGTAGGCAATTCCCATTAGTTTTAAAATAAGCATAGCTGGGACACTTATCACAACAATAATCCTTAGTTTCTTTGCAAATTGATGTCATTAAGGGGCCTCCATACCTTCGCTTGTATTGTGTTGCGGCGAGTTGCGATTGTTCTGTTTTGACGAAACTACTAAAGGTGCATTATATTTGTATATCTACGAAAAGAACACACATTTTAAACTATGTCGCTATAGTTTCAAAAATTAGGCATGTTTATTTAAAACATAATTTTCTGACTTCTCAAAATGAACAAATGTGGGTTTTTCACACTAACCTACCTGAAAAAATAACAACCGGATTCGAAAAACACAGCTATATAAACATTGCACTTTCAGTTCAAATTATGTGGTTGTCTTAAATAAAGAAGGAAACCATATTAGAGAAAAAATAAAAAATTTAAAAATTAAATAAACATATCTATGTTTAACAATCTCGGCAGAGAGTGCTTGCCTCTCATTGTCCAATCACACATGCTTTGCCACCATTGGCCAAACAGGTAAGAGAACATCCAGGATATATAAGCCCCAATTTTCCAGCGAACATCAATTGCATCTCGGTGTCCAGACCCGCTGTGTCTCAGCCTGCAGACGGGGATAGATCGCAATTCCCGAAACGTCGCATTTTTTTTTTTCGTACTTTTTAACTTGTATTGTCTCTTGTCTTTTGTTTGTTGTCCATTTTTTGTGAACTTCCAACTTTTTTCATTTTGGAAATCTGGTTCTATTTGTGTCTGTCTTTTGCATCTGGATGTGGTGTGGATATCCGACTGAATTCTACCTTCAGAATTCTTCGTTGTCTAATTTTAAAAAAAATTGATAGAATTCCTCTGGGATTGCTTTTTCATCTGTTATTTGCGTGTGTTTTACGTCTGTTTTTTCCTCTTTTTTGTACTTTGTCATTCCACACAAGTTTGATCAGCAAAACACGAGCAATGGCGTATGTCCACAAATCAACAAATTATAATTGTAAACTTCCATTGCAACACACATTTTAAAATCTTCTTAACATTTCTGTTAGACGGCACCCTAAAAAGTTAATTCAGACACAATTACTATAATTAAGAAACCACACTATGCACACATGACGACAGTCACGCAAGTCATAGGAGAACGAGTTCCTAACCTACACATTACGTTACATGCCTTACATCTTAACTGAACTCAAGACGAAGAAGTTACAACCCGTCACAAGCACACGAGCTAAACCTGGCCAGGACTTAACAAACTGCGCAGGCACGGGGAAGAGGAGAGGGGGAAACTGGAGAAAACAAAGCAGTCGTGAACCGAGCCAAAATAAAACACTTGTCGTGTGATAATAGTTCCAGTAAATTCCGCCGCGCGCCACCATCGCTGCACTAAGCACCGGACGGTGCACATTATCATGTGGTTTGACGTTTAGACATATCAATAGTGCACTGAGAATGTTGTTATTCTTTCCGACGAAAGAAAGCGCTGATATTTTAAAAATCTTAGTGACTCAAGGGAAATGCACAAATGGGAGTGATGAGACATTTTCATTTGAACCACCATTCTAAATTGTGCCTAGTTTGTGAAATTAATTCGATTATTAGAAGAACTGTTATTTAGCTAAAAATGTGTTTTATATTAACAATAAAAACCACGCAACATGTCCCCTCTCCGCTGCTAACGACACACCTGGTGCGATGCAGTAGTATACATACAACAGGATATTTATTTTTACGATATTGTGAGATTACTATCGTAGTGCAATACATCGCGATCTCCATCACTGCGAATTTTCTACAGCACCGTGATAATTAATATAATTATAATAATACAACAATTTATATCGTAGCGGGATTTATATCGTAGCGCAATTTATGTCGCAGCACGATCGCAATTTTCGCGATTTTATCGCAGTGTGATATATAGCTGGTATCGTGATATTTTTCAAATATCGCAACGCGATACATCATTTCTAAATATAGCAAACCCTTACATGAAAGATGTTTGTCCCAATTGGATTTATTGCGAGTGAAGTGGTTTGTACGGTGACGAAGTTATATGGCAGAAAATAACATTAGAGAAACATGTGCTTTTGAAAAGTTCAGAACTAAACACGTCATCTTTTCTATGCGGAATATACAACACAACACAATCTTGAAGAAAGTTTCTACGCAAACTAACAACACATTATTCGCTTGTTCACTCTTGGGGAATGGGTCAACAAAGTCAGTGAATAACTTCCGCATAGGTTTTTCAGGTGCATCAGATGACACGAAACCTAACTGCGCACTTTCTGAAGGTTTGCTCAGATAACTTGTTTTACAACATTCTACTCTTTCAGAAGTATATGAGCCCATCCCATTATAAATGAACTGCTAACGAATGGTATGAACATAGGTACTGAAGTTTGAAAATATTCGAAAATCATATACTAAGGTGATTTGGTAACCCAATATTCTTTCTTGCAGTCACGGAACCTACAACACAAATCGTTTATGGAAACGAAATAACATTTATTTTGAAGACTTAATTATACATCATAAATTATTTGTTTCTGTTCGTTATCTTTATTTGGATGTTCTTTATATCAGGAAAAGCAAAGTCAAGTCAACAATCATATTACAATTAGGAAATACATCAATTTAGGTTTAATACTTTCAATCATTCTAGACGTGGTATCGGCAACTAAATTTAACGGATGAAATTTTTGTAACCCAAACTTCAGTCTTTCCTTGTTAACTAGGATGGTCCAGCAACCATGATAATGCCTGATATCAGTTTCAAGCAGAAATTCGGCATGTTCTAGGTACTGACAAAATTTATCGATGCCAGAAACTACAGCAAAACATTTCAATTCATGTATCGTAAATTATTTATTTTTCTTGTCGAATGAGAGTACGTGAAGCACAGACAATTGGTAAACGACAACCATCAGTTTCTCGATAAAAACTGCACCAATAGCTTAACTTAAAGCATCAGTTCGTAAATTTAAGGGATTCGCAAATATTTGCATTTGAAGGACAGGAGAATTTATTAAATCATGTTCCAAGACAGCAAACACTTATTGTAGTTCATCATCTACTCGAATGTAGTGGCTTGCTTTCATTATTTGTTATGATTTGCTGTCATTTTGGCTAAATTGAGGTCGAATGTTCCAAAGAAAACTGTCTAATGCCAATACATTTAGCATTAACTCTAGCATCTTTAGGTCGAGGAAAATTTCTAATAACTTTGGATTTCACCAGATCAATTGGAAGTACTGAGTGAGATGAATTTGTGTTGTCCTAAGAAGGAAATTATTGGAACTGAAAATTTAACTTTGTTGGGATTAACAAAGTCCAGCCTTTTCCAAACGGGAAGAGAATGTCTCTAAATGTTTTAAATGTTGTTTAAAACTACGTGATAAAATAACAAGGTCATCTAGTTAATTGTAAAAAATTTGAACTTTACATCATGTACAAACTTACACAAAAATTATATGAATACTTGAGCACCAGTGGCAAGCCAAATTAAACTCGAGTAAAATGATATAAGTCTGAGGCACACAAAAACTAGTGATTGGTTTCGAGTTGGCTTATAAAGAAATTTTCTATACACGGGTTTTAACTCTACAGTAGTCAAATTATCTTCCCAGACCAGTAAAATGGTTCATGTGATTATAGAAGAGGTGTTGATTATATTTATATTGTTTGTTATAACTTTCTGGTAGGCAATAATCAACCAACGATTATTATTGAGTTAAGATACACATAATTAAAAACTAGCATACTGTGAAGATTTCTACCGAAGAACAACTTTTTTTAAAAGGTCCTGGACTTTAGTGCGAAAATTTTTATCCGGGATGGTGGTAATGTTTGCACTTACTTTAATCTGTATTTTAGTAACTTTGTAATACCAGTGTGTTGTTGTGGAGTCAAATGTTTTCAAAACTAAGCTACTTGATTGGTCTCAGCCTTAACTTTAAGAGAATTCTGATCTACTTCAGCATTAGTAAATATAATTTTGATGTCTGGAAAAAATGTATATATATATATATGTATATGTGTGAGTGTTGATTGGCTGAACTCACCTGGCTGTCGACTCTTGTTCCAGTCAATTCCACTATTACTTGTGAATTGAGAAGGTACAAGATATAACTTGTAGAATTCTATTGCACAACACTGTAAAATAAATTTACAAGTTACAAGTAAAGCAAGTAATATTATTATTAATATAACAAGTTACAAGTTATAGTTTTGAAAAAGATCTTGCACAAATGGTTGTAGCAATATTACAAGTTAATAGTAAGTATACCAATAGTATTAGAGTATTACAGTGGATTACACTGAACAATAAACATAATTTTATAAGTTACCATGATCTTCTTGTAAAATATTTACTAGTGTTTAACGATTGGTATTTGTAGTTACAAGTGAGGTAGAAAGTTGTTTATATGTTAAAATAATAGCTTAATTCAGTTAAATGTTAACTGTTTAATTAATCATGTTGAATAATGAATTATATTCATCCACAAGTAGTGATGAAGAAGCAGAATTGGTGGGCAAGCGATGCAAAAAGTACTAAGAGAATAAATTTTGAGACTGAATATGACAGTCAATTCTATCAATGTTTTCGAATGTCACCTGCGAATGCTGGATACGTTTTACAAGCAATAGGAAACGCAATTTTACACCTCACAAATAAGAGTGGCGCATTAACGCCTAGGCAGCAATTGTTAGTGACATTGCATTGGCTTGGTTCTGGAAGCCAATTCCATGTCATCGCACAAGCTCATGGGATCCATGAATCTACTGTTTGCAGATGTGTGAAAAGAGTTGTGAGTGCTGTAAACGTTCATCTTCTTCGACATGTTGTTTTGTTCCCTATAAATCTAGCTGAAGAAATGAACACTTTTTATCGTATTGCTAGTTTTCCTTATGTCATTGGAGTTGTCGGTGGATCTCTTATACCCATTGATGGACCTTCCCAAAACGAATATGCATATGTTGACAGAAATGGGAAGCATTCTTTGAACTGCATGTTTGTTTGTGGAGCATCTCTAAATTTCTATTACGTCAACACAAATTGGCCAAGAAGTGTTCATGATGCTAGAGTGCTGCGAACAAGCAATCTCTACCGTAGCATGGAACAAGGCAATGTTTTCTCTAATGCTGTTCTACTAGGTGACTCAGCGTATAGCTTATAAACCTGGCTAATGACACCACTGAATGAAGACCCTCACAATGTTGGCGAACGGCGGTATAACAGGAGACTCAAATCAACACGACAGGTCATTGAATGCGCATTGGATATTATCAAAGAAAATTTCCTTGCTTAAATAATTTACTTGTGGGTCCAGTGTTCGCTGCCAACATTGTAAAATGCTGTGCAGCCCTATGCAACAAAGCAAGGCGCAATGAAGTAATCCATGACCTGAATGCGATCATAGGCCCACTTCACATTGACAACATTCAAGAAGATGCAGTCCAAGGAAATGATGAAGGGCCACCTCATGCTGTTGCCGTAAGAAGACAACAAGAAATATTTGAACAAATTATGTAAATGACATAATTTTTGTTTAAGAAAGCCTTAGGCAAAAATTATAACATCAAAACAGTGCAAATTGTTATGCAGGAAAATTATATTCAAGTTTAAGTGCTAATTGCAGAAAAATTATTAAAGTAATGGGTAATAGTTATCTTTGTATTTTTTTTGAACAAGTAACGGGATTTAATAGTGTAAGATTGTATTTTGTGTGCAAAATTTATGTGTAAATGCTTAAAGAAATAAAAATCAACTACGATGTAATTTCTGCTACCTGCAAAAAAATCACAGCATATCTATACATCAACACAACACATTTTTTAAATATTTGTTGTAACCCTGAAAAAATATTTGTTCATACTAGTTATTACTTTATTCTGTAATCACAATAACAAGAACTTGAATACTATCAGTTAAAAGTGTGGTGAAAAATTTGCATACTATATTTATGTAAACAGTTTGATAATAATTCTCTACAATTACACAAATTAATCAATAGTAATAAATGCTGGTTCTGCATTCAAAATCTTACTGAAAAATAAAAAGAAACATGTTTGATTATCAATCATTCACTCCAAACAGTTTACATTCATTCTTGTGGATTAGGTTCATGGTTAACACTACACTCAGTCGTGTTAATCTCTTCACTGGTAATAATTTACTCGAACGGAGCAGAACCAAATACCAAGTCTTGAGTATGGTCGGAAGAAGGAAGATATAGTTCTCTCTCTAGTTTAAGAATCTTTAGTGTTTTGAAATAGCTTTCTTTCTTTAAATTTTCTATCACTAGTTTCAACTTTGTTTTTCGTAATTCTTGTATTGAATCTTCTAATTGCTGTTTATCTTGTAGCCGTTTACCTGAAAAACAAATGTACATGAAGTATCTATAACAAAGTATCAATACACTAGTTTTAAGATTACCTTTCAAAACCTATCAAGATAGATGTTAACAAATCACAAAGATGATTCTACAAGTTAGGATTTAAATAATTTATGTTTGTAAATTTATCTATATACATATATTGTACTATAACCGAAGAGTTTCTTATGAAGTCTAGATTATTTGGTACAATTCTAATAAGCCACATATGAAAGGAAATTAAAATTATTTATTAAGGATGTATGTTTTTCACTGTCACAGACTTTAACAATGTACAACAATGTACCAACATTTGCTTACACGTGCTAGGCCTACTTCATATAAAATAAATTTACATTTCCAACATTAGTGTGTATATTATTATTGTATACTTAGTAAAATTTATCATTCTTTAAACAAAAAAAGTTTTCCTTGTTATAATAATTATTTTTTTTTTGTTATTACACCTACTTTGTCTTCCCCTTCTTCCACTTGCTTCAGTAGGGGCCATTTTTGACGTATCTAGTTGATGCAATGATTCAGGGTATGATGCACTCTCTTTATTACGGCTTCCTTCGGCAGTTGCTTCATTTAGATAATTTGTGGAGTCGTCAATGTTAATTTCGTTTTCCATAGTGTCCGCAACTCCTAGCCCTTCCAGCACAGGACTTTCCTTTACAATGATATCTCTGATGCATTCATCAACTTCGTCAATTATGGCACCGGAACCTCCTCCAGCTCCAGTTTTTTTGGCGTTGCCCAGTTTTTCCAGAAACAATAAAAATTCTTCCTACAGGACCCCTTCAGAATATAAATTAGTGAGCCAATGGAACTTTTCATTAAGAAGCAGCCAACCTTAACATTTGTAAACATATTTTTGTTTTGTCTCGAAGTTCGGACCATTAGCTCACATCGACTGTTGTGAATAACTATTTTGTGACTATAACTGTAATTTTGAAAATGAGTTTATTGGAGGAAATGAGATTACTATATACATATAAAGAATTTTATGGATTGTTTAGTACTTAATTTTACGTGGACAGTTAAACATATTATCTTCCCCCACTCTCCATGTTCGTCAATACGTTACGTTTTGGGATGAAAGTGTTTTTATTTATAGGTTAGGTTAATGTGTTCAAATATATACACATTTAGTCAAAGGGTTAAAAATTATTTTAGGCGGTCAGTAACACTGCCTAATTCCGTAACCGTTTCCATGCCCATCCCGTGTTTTAGCTATCCTTTTCTCTAGGTTAATAGAAAATAGGCACAAAAACATTTACATTTGGGCATCGTGTACGGACGGCCTTATAAACTGGAATACCTACGAAAGAGGTTGGCTGTAACAATCGTATAAAGTGAGCATTGAATTTAATAACATTAATAGGTCATTTTTCCACTTGAAAATAGAGTAAAGAAAGAGGAACATTTTAGACCAATAAGTTCGCTTGTAAAATTACTTTTGTAACACCACATCCAATTTTCCTCCACAAAATTACTCAATTATTTAATGAGCACGAATATCTTACCATAGTTGTCTTGCGGATATTATTGAACCAAACATCAAAATAGTCGCTGCTCACAACAACATTGTGCGTTGGCAAATTAGCCAGGAAAATTTAGAGGAATGATCACTTTTCGTCTCCTATGGACTTGTTATTTAGCTTGAAACAGACATTGATTATGTGTCCTAATTTATTACAATACTTACAACTGAGCCTCTCCTTAGTTTGATTTATAGAGGGTTTGAATTATTGTCAACACCATTGGTGTTTCAATTTCAGTTCACCATTCTTAATTAAACTGTTTAGGTTAAGGTTAAACTTTGTTGCATATTTCATTTGGTCTTTTAATTTAGGAAAATTGTAGTGTCCAAATACATGTTGTCATTTCTTATCAGAATTTCTAACATTTTGGAATTGGACACATCCTTGATTATTCAGAAAAGGAATTTCATTTAGCAAAATGAACTAGGTGTGAATGCTCTTCAGGTTCCAAACCTTCAAGAATGGTGTTAACTACTTCAGCCTCAGGTAGACCGAAACGGAAATGGTTTCTGCTTCCCGGGAACTGTTCACTAATACTGACAGTGCTTTATTTCGTTGCTGTAAATATGTTAAATGACCTTAACTGCAACTGAGAATGTAGCCTAGATGGAATGTAGAAATTAAAAAAATATATATGCGTAATATTCATCAAAGGATCTATGCAGTGAAATGGCTAAACTTCTGTGCTCACTGAGTGTTAAAAAATTTGATAAATTACTTCATTATTGAGGATCTGGTATGGTGATGCTTTGGTTCCAAACTACAGCAGTTTTTAGAAAGTCGAGATACGTGTTCCCAATTAAACCATCTATTACAGGAAAATCATGTAGCATTTTCTCTAAAGTATTGGTTAGTTTTCCAAATACTGGTGTTAATGTGCCCCGTGTGCGTAAGAATTAGCAGACATGAGTGGATAAGAATGAGATTATGTGTAGAGCAGCCATGTACTTTGGTGAGTTTTAGTAGATAGAATGATGAACATCATTAAAGGTGTCTGAGCATAGCTAACCGGGTTAGCAAGGGAGAAAGATGGGTAGATGTAGACATGGATGAGG
This sequence comes from Medauroidea extradentata, assembly GCA_003012365.1. Lineage (NCBI taxonomy): Eukaryota > Metazoa > Arthropoda > Insecta > Phasmatodea > Phasmatidae > Medauroidea > Medauroidea extradentata. The sequence continues at coordinate 13,414 of PNEQ01006330.1, forward strand.
TTGATAGACACACATGAAGATAAGGAAACATTTGGGTTACTGAGGTGGTAGAGGACACCATCAGTTGTTTAATGAGGAATCTGAAAACCCTCTTTCTCAGTATTAACTATTGCATTAAGCAATGGCTGTGTTTGTCCTTCTATATTTTAATGATAGTGACAGAGCTTCAAATAATATGTCTATAAATAAGGACAAGAAAGTATGTACACATGGACATAGATGTGCCAATTGGTTTTTAACTTAAGATATGAGGAAGACGTAGCATCATCCATATAATTTTCAAGCAATTATTTTTGAAGTTAATTGTCTTTATGGTAGAAGTACGGTATACACTTTCAACATTAAGTTATTTAAGAAAGTCAACATTACTAGGTACATTTCAATTTAGTTATGTACGCAAACAATTACGATAAGCGACAGCAGAATTTTCTCCTGGTTGTACACATCGATTACTGCACTCATACCGACATTCTTCCTTGAGAAGCACTTCAGGAACAATTGGGAATGGCATTATTAAGAAAATAACAAAACACACACATATATGACAAAATTTAACCTTAATATAAACAGACATAAGCCTTGCCCGGCAAACCACGTGATCATGTAACATGTGAGGAACAATGCGATAAAGTGGACAAGATATCCCAACCACAAAACAAGAACCATAGTCTCTTACCACATTTGTGTAGCTTGGCCGTGTTCGTGAGCGGCCCGAACCAGAAAACAAGAGCAAGAAATACACAATATACCTCTCACCAACTACAAAACTGGGTGGGGAATACATTCTTGTTTGAGGTTATGAGAAAATACACCCCTCAAAGGTTAGAAATGTAACAAGCACAAGGCCGAGAGCATGTCAGCATGTTGGCCTATACAAAAGAGATAGTGTACAACTGACACAATAAAATCAAGATTTATAGTATGCAAATAACCATAGAATAAAAAATTTGTAGAACTAAGTTTACCTGAATGAAAATACAAAAAAAAAAAAAAAGCAAGAGTTTTTCAATTGGGTATTTAATAAGAAACTCCAGATAAGTACGTAAAACAGCAGATAAAACAGCTACACTAAACTCTTGTTAACATGCCTTGAGTATTTATTTAAAAATGTTTGAAGTTCAAAATAATTATCTTCGTGGGGATCCCCTATCGATTTAGACATTTAAAATTAGAACAGCTTCGTTTAATTCAAACTTGATGTAGTTACACCAGTGCAGCTGGTGAAGTGCAGTTACATCGAAGATTCGTCTCGATGTATGTTGATGTAGATACACCAGAGTCGTTGAATTAAACGACTTTTGGCGAATTTTATGCTGCATCATCCACTGCGTATAAAGATTTGTGGAAAGACTGGCGAATAAACATGTCCGTGAAAGTAAAAGTGTAAAGTCTTAATAACATAACCTCAACGCTTCATATTTCGTTGCAAGTTAAGGTGTTTACTTAATTTTGAAGCTTAAAGTAGCTGAATTGGAATACTTTTTTTTAATCTGGCGTGCTTGTATGCGAGAATATTTCCTTTTTAACTTAAAGATGGCACTCAGTTGTGGCTGGAATTTTTATTTTATCGATCATCTATAGTCATTATGTAAGAAGCCCAGAATTAGTGTCCGTTTCAAATAATTATTTCTATATGTTATTACAAGATACAAATCTCAATAAAAAAAGGCTTACCTCAAATGCAAAATGTAAAGTGTTGATCTTATATTACTACAATGTGTTAACCTTCACACAAATAAAAAATTCACCCCTAACATTACATACATTACTTTTTGTCGTTCACTATTGCTATTCCACTATCCTGTATGTCAGATGATCCGCTTGACAGGTGGAAAGATGTGTGAAAAGGATTTTCTTCTTAGAAATGTTTTTGTAATGGAATTTGTTGTTATGATAAGTGGATTTCTTCTATCGTGTTTCTCCTTCAAGTAATTATGTAATCGCAACATTCTATGCTTATCGGCGTGATGAAGGTGGTGGGGCTGGCTAATGTTCCTCGCAGCTATCTGCTAGGCATGGTGGTGGTAATTAAGAGCATCGGTTTTGTCGGTGAGAAATGTAAGATGGAATTTGAGATATAGGTTAGGATGGGTGAATTAACATGTCTGTATTGAACATAACTTATAACACTTAATTGTTTTTTTTTTCTAATATTGAAAGTAATGGTACAATTAATTACTTGAACTTTAGTTGTATAATTTTTCATACATGGTTAGTTTAAATTTACCTCGTTTTTTATATAATATTACTATAACTACAGTTTTACAAAGTATTGTTGATTTACTCAATTTTAATGAAACTAGTTACACTTATACAGAAACTAGTTATTATAAATTTATTGTTGCTACTAATTTTAACATATTGTATGAAATTTAAATTGTATACACTTACAATTATTGCGGTAACTCTAAAGCCTATGTTATAGTTCTAAAATTTATGTTTTACTAGTACTATGAATTATATATAAACCGATTAAAAATAATAGCCTTATACCAAAGAACAACATAAAATTACATAATGAGTGTTATTATCAATACAAATGATATGGCCTGATCTTATACTTAATTTACAACATTATACTATCTACAAAATTATACAAAGTATGTAAGGTTCTGATCTACAAAAATTCTAATTTACAATCTTGTAAACTGTTGACATATATGGTAATGGGAAATGGGATATATCCTATTTTGGACACAATTTCAACTCAGTAAGGTAAGATTTTTACAATTAATTAGCTGCATCTCATTTTAGAACTTAAATTTTTTATAGCAAAATTAATATTATATATATTTAATCTATATTTTTATAACATAATAAATGATGTCGTTATTTTTGCTCCGCAAAGCATCCGTAATACCACTGCACTGTGAAGTGTCCGTATTTTGCTGTCTTGTTTTATATTAATTAGATTAGGTTATATTATATTAAAGGAATTACCAATTTGAGATCTTAATTTTCGATATCATCCGGATGCCTTCACGTAGTACGGAGCTCTTTTACCATTGGGATGATTCACGGCTTTTGTAAAATATAGAATATTAGAATAAAATCTTGAAACCCCAGTTAATTGTACCGGTACCATGTATTTTCCCTTTAGTGATATAGGAACAGGGTAAAGTGATGGGAATGTTTGCTTGTCTAGATTTAATATAATTTAAATTATATTTTATACTAATTAATACACATTCAAAATTTACTACCCCGGTGTATGGCTTAGAAATGGCAGTCAGACTATATTGTTACTAAATAGACTAGGTTTTTTATACTGGCCAGTTGTTTCAATGTACAAATGGTAGCCTGATTGAGTCGGTTAGTGTGCTGGAAGAGTGCACACGGCTGTCAGCTGTGGGTGATCACGTGATACCTCCTGTACCTTTCCAGCTGCTGAGTGCCGGGTAATCTTCTGACGTAGACGGCTGGTGAGTGAGGTGAAGATGTTGATGTGCAGGCCTGCGTGTAGGGGAGAGAATGAACTCACTCAGGTTCCAACAGTACATACGGGCGGTCGTATTGTTATAAGGTTCGGTATTGGAATCTGAAAACGCGGAGATATTCGTTTCCAATGTGATAAGACGTCTTCTTCGTCTTCGGTAGTGATGCTGTTCTCAGGATCTTTTCTGCTATTACGGCGTTGTGGGAAGAGCACCGGCTACTGTCGTGTGAAGGGGGGGGGGGGAGTGTTGGATTTAAAACTGGATTCAGAGTGCATACTTCTGTACTTTAGGTAAGATTTTCATATTGTAAGCAGGCCATTTTAACATTATCCTCAATCGTTGACGCGCTAATCTATTGGCGTGGTAGTAAGGTTGTTAGGAGATTGCTCTATGCGGCTAGTGTAAATGTTCAACTGTTGGTGGTACTGTTTGGTGATATGCTGCGTTTTCAGGTTGGCATTACTGCAAGACATGATGACCATGTATTGTCTACTAACAGAATCACACGCATGGTGGTTTAGCAGTTGGGTTGGCCATTTTAATTACATAACATATTGCAATGATGAATTAAGCACGTTCGCTTGTCACTGTTTCGAAACTGTGGTTGCTCTAAGCAACAATAGTTATTTCAAGTAAGATATTATCGGTAATGTACTGCTTTCTGATATTGCGCTGTTGGAATTTCACACATTTTATCGCCTTCTTTCTAAGTTCAGTAATCGTACTGTTTCTGCTATTTGTACTAATCTTATGTAAATTAAAATGATAGATATGAGGAAATCAGCCCATGTGGATATAGACGCGTAAGCGAAATTTTCATGAGAAATACCTTTAAAAATTCCTGGGCTGTAAAATTTTGTTGAAGGAAATCTGTCTCCATCTTCCTCTGTAATGTTAATTACTGTATGCCAATCAGTGTGTTACACATTTGAGATATTTGTTACGCTTATACCTTTGTGTAAATTAAGTTGGTAGGCTTGGAAGCCTTTCAGCCAGTATTTAGGCAGTGCCGTCTGAATATTAATTATATGTGTGGTACGCGAATCGCACAACAGAGTATTCCTTATAATTATAGTATTTTCCATCATAACTTCTCATTTCATGGCAGTATGACTTATAATGTTCCGATTCACTCATTTAGCATAGTAGTCGATTCTGAAGTATTTTCGCAAATATTTTTAATGTCTTCGGGGAATTTCAAATTAGGTATTGGTGTGCTGAGATTTGGACAATTTTTATATCTGAATGAATCGTTGATACTATTAAATGTACAGTCATCACAATTGCTTAGTTTTGCTATTGGTTGTGACAGTATAGCTGCCTTGATGCAATTTAAATTTTTATAGGGTAACATATATCCAGTATCTGATAAATTCCTAATTCCAGTTCTTTCCTTGCTAGTTGCTCACATACAATGTTATTATTATATTCTATCGCTACTAATCTTTAGTATCTTGGTAACGTAACAAGGTCTGTTTTTAGATTGGAACCCCGTGGAATATATACTAAAAATCTTCCAGTTTGATGATCGTCGCCCAATCTCCCGTACCAACGTCATAATAAGAAACATGCCAATTTACTCTATCACTTTCTTATAAAGAATACACAAATATTATGTTGTTTTTATTGTTCTACTGTTGCTGTAGACAACATTTTTCTCTGCGAGGGAATTAGACATAAATGATATACAAGTACGTAGAAATAAAAAACATGCGGAAATAATTATATTTACACGCATCAGAAAGATACAAAATGGCTGAAAGTATTAATCAAGCTGAGATTTCAGAAAATGTCACTTTATCCTGAAACGCCTAAATGAACAGTTGTGTAAAGTAACAGACGCCAACCTCGATGTAAGCATGGCAACCGCATTCAGAACTCTGCGGCGCCTAGTTGAATATCACACACGTGTTGTCACATCTGATGCATAAACAACCCTGGTTGCCAAGAGCTTGTCTGTGTCCTCGATATTTATTTCGAATATTTCCATAGAAAATAATCAATTAGATTAAGGTCAGGTGCTCTTGCAGGCCAGGGAATCCGGTCCATGTCCAGTACTCCTTCTAGAAAATGTAAAACAAGCACGTACCGTGACAATATAGAGAGAACAGAGCTACCTGTGTTTATATGTCTGGTATCCTTCAACAACACGTAAGCAGAGTGTGAACTGACACGCAGTGAGATCTGGTGCACGTAGTGCATTGTTTTCTGCATTTACCTTACAATATCTTGTCTTCACAAAACCTCTTCTGACTTATCAGCCAAAAACAAACAAGTGTAAATAGACTTTAATTACTAAAATTTAACTTATACAGGTGGCTGAATTCGACCGACAAACCGCGGGAGATCATTCCTCAGTAAAGCACAAAATGTGCAGAATACTTTGTGTCAACGATATTTTCACAAAATATGTGAAAATAAATAACTTGGAAGGACAATACTCTGAACATGGTTTTAAATTGTTAAGCTCTTCTAATCCATAGCAAATTGTAATAAAAACCTTCTACCCTTGTGAAAATAACAGGGGTAGTCACCCTCTACTTACGTACAAGCTTAGTAGAATCAGGAAATTAGACCATTTGATGAAGGTTCCTTTGAGCTATATGACTTAGGTAACCAATATGATCCTCTTGTTGCAATTGTATAGGACCTATAGTTTTCGTTCAAAACGCACTTAAGGGCTCGGCGTGGTCAGTTGATTTAACATATGTTTACAGTGATTGTCTAATGTTGCCTGTGCGCTGAGAACAACGGTGTACGCACGTACGCAGTATTGCCTATGTTCTAGGCACTGTAACGGTACACCTAATACTTTACCGCGTTTTGACAGTTGCAAGAAGAGGATAATTTTTGTTACATAAGTCACACAGCTCAATAAACCGTCATCAAATGGCCTAATTTCCTGATGCTACAAAACTTGTACGCACGTATAGGGTGACCACCCCTGTTACTTTCACAGGGGTGGAAGGTCTTTACCAGAATTTGCCATGCATTAGAAGAGCCTTACAGCATAAAGCTACTTTCAGAGTATCGTCCTTCCAAGTTACCTATTTTCACATATTTTATGAAAATATCTTTTCAAAATTCAAACTTCAAAGGCTTATTTCATCGTTAATATTAATTCTAGACACAAAGTGTCTGGGCATTTTGTGATTATCATATACTGAGGAATCACCTCCCGCGGTTTGACAGTCGGATTCAGCCCCACCCTGTATTTACTTGAGTGTAAAAGTGCGACATTTGATCGCACACAACATTTTGTATTAACAGGAACGAAGACTTAAGATCACGGGTCGGTATTTATATTGTTTTAGTATGTCTAACATTTTAAATCCTGAAAGTGGGAAGATGTCTCAAAACGTTTACATAGAAATGTTTGAAAGTGTTTCTATTGTAGTCTTTTTACTTGAGTTTCTACAGTTTTGGCTAATTATTGGCATTAAGAAAATTTAATCAATTCGATAACTAGCCCAAACCATAGAAACTTACATTTCAAAAAACAATATGCTCCATAGTACAAACAATTACAACATTTCTATGTGACGGTGTTGCGATATCTGCTACCTTTCAGGATTTAACAAATAAAACTCGCACAAACAGCACAAATAGAAACTCGTGGCCTTCAAACAGAGCAAGTATTGAATGAAGAGATATTGGTCTGTTGTTACCAGAGATGCTCTCAGCGCTGGTGAGGTTGATGTAAGGTGCGTGTGGAGCATCTGAAGAAAGAAAGGGTGAGGATAGGATATGTAACTTCCCGACTAAGTCAGTAATGATACACGGATGACAGTTCAGTGTAGTTACAAAACTGCTTTATGTATCAGTGAGTTAAGTAATTTTTAAACATTCAGGATCTCATTGGCTAACGTTGGGTGGCCACAACAGATTATATGAAGCATTTTCCAGTGAAGGTTAAATACGGTTAGTTCATTCTACTGATGACATATCACAATAAGATGAAATATCTGTTGTTATAAAAAATAGAAAATACTGTTCTTTGTTTATGAACATGTTCTTTTATTTCATGACGGTATTCCATATTGTATGAAGAACCAACATATACACGTCTATTAGGTTGTATTATGCAAAGCTTTAGAACTTTGACTTATTTTGAAACAGTCCAAAAGATCTTGAAATTACATAAAGGTTGAACCCGGCCTTTTATTGTCTGCGATTCATCTTATAAAACTGCTCCACTATTGGGCATATAAATTTACGCAGCCTGTCACTCATTAATGATTAAACTCTTAAAGTATTAATTATTTGAATGATCAAACTGAAATTGCCGTTCCTTGCGAGGTACTTGTCGTCGCGTATATTGTCCGATAGAGACGTGGCCTTGACTGTATCAGTGCGGCAGTCGCAAATAACGCAATAGTTCAAAAGTTTCTCTTAATCTCGTCAAGATTTTAATTGCTACTATCGTTTCGTTTTAGGACGTCACTTCAGTAAGGTTCCCGCGGCAAAGTTTGTCAGCACTTTCTTGTCCGCGAAACAACTATTACATCAAAATAATGTGACTCTACTCCCTATCCGAATCTTGAAAGTACAATGAAATCGGTCAACTTCCTCACAATTAAACATTTACAAATTATCCAAAATCGATCTATAATTGGCAGCGTGAGCGTCCCTTTCTATGGCCCCCGCGAACTCCTGCTCCGATCAAAACTTCCAAAAATGTTATAAACTGAAAATGTAGCTGACCCGTGCGAACCACCTTTCGAAAGGTCCACGGGCAACTGCCCCGAACCGGCGTCAGCACTCCATGACGACCACAACCCTCGCGATCTCAACGTTTCTCAACTGACCAATCACCGACCTTCCCTGAAAAACAGGCCACGCCCCGTCTCGGCGACTGTCTCACGACACAGGCCCTCCGCCATTTATTCTTTCAAAAATTGTTTAAATCATTTACATAAATCTTACGTTGCACAATGACACATATTTCCCACATACAACCGTTTCCTTTTAATTTTGACACTTTTTAAATACTATATACAATTACATTAATTTTCCTTTTTGCCACCAGCATGGCTTCGGCTCGTTCGCCGCCATTTTGGAAAGTTAGGGAAGGAGAAGAAAACAGCCTCGTTCCAAATTCTTTAACTGTCTCTCAGAGTGATTTAAAATGGGTAGGGGTTACACTGCTGGAGCATGGCTGGGCCACCAGCGAAGTTTCTTCGAACAAGCAACCATACCCTTCTTACACTCATTTTGAGACTCCCTGGAGATGCGACAAGCCTCGGCTACACTTTTTCGTGGTCTCTCGCAGAGCTCATATTTTCTGTTCTGTCTAGTGCTGACTTCCCCTCGACCCTCTCTAGAGGCTTACCAACAACACACTTTTTCAGTTCAGTCTTTATGCTACCCATCAATCCTAAGTACATATAATTTATAAACATATTGAAATTTTGCCCATTACAAGGTATTTAAAAACAGTGTACCGGCTAAAATGTATTAATCTGAAAAGTGCTATCTTGTCTTTAACTGTGAAAGTTTTTGAAACCTGTATAAGACAAAAAAACATACAACAACCACTTAAATTAAATCTTTCTTAAATTATTTCCTAGCAGATTAATATAACAACTGGTGTTTCATTTGCTTTGAAAGAAAGAATCGCTTGTTTAATTTGTGTGAATTTCATGTTTCTTACATATATTCACCATTCCCAACAGAAAAAGTCTGAATTAAAAAGAAAGTGTCGCCTTCGTTTTTTTTTACAGGATTTACGACACAGCCATTGAGGCTTTCCACATGAAAGTTAGACAAATCATAACATTTTTAGAGCAATATATATATATATATATATATATATATATATATATATATATATATATATTAAATAAAAATACAAAATGCATTTTAAGAAATTTTACAAATTGATTCCTATGAAACATAAAATGTGATATTTATTGTTATAATTTTAATACATGCATTGTCAAATAATATATTGTTTTGTTGGTACCAATTAATATACATGTATATATTTGTTCTAAACATATTATCGTGGTAGATATTTGACTTGTATAAACAGAAGCAATGTATAGTACAAGTAAGCATAATTAAGAATAATAAATTATTTATTTATTTACAAAAATATTACAGTGCCTGCCAAACAGTCTCATTAGACCACACCAGGAAGGCACTACATTACAAAACAAAAAAGCACAAAACATAACACAAGACAGGTGATTAAATATATTAATTCCGTGAGGAATAATAAACCAAGCGATATCTACAGTAATAAGTTTATAGCGTAAGTAAATTATTTCATCAAATTAACTTACTGCGGCAGAACAGAAGTCATTATAAAATATTTGCTACTTTGATCTACCTCTAACAGATTACGTCTAATAATTTTTTATTAAATGGATCAAATAATAAACAAATTTTGTTGACATGTTTAGTACAGCGTTAAATTACTCTTCCAGATTTACCAGAACAGAAAATAAAGGAGTTTCTACTTCTGTAATTTGGAATTTTCAGGGATAATTACTTGTGGATCTCAGTATAATCAAATATTGCGAAAAAACATTTCAAAAGAAATAATGCATCCATAGCAACTCTTCTTTCTTTAAATGAATGCGTATTATATTTATTTATTACTTCATTGAAAATAAAACTTGTGTTATTTATGTAATATATTTCATATATTATTTTAAAAACTTTAGTCTTAATTTTTTCAACGCGCTTAGAGTGTGTTTCCGTAACTGAATTCCAAACAACAGAGCAATATTCAAGTTTAGATCTAACTGAAGAGTAGAACAAACAAAGCAATAATAATAAGTGTTTGTATTATCAAGTGCTTCAGTGACACAAGAAACATGGCTTGTGTGCCGAAGATAGTGTTCGCAGTGAGGGATCCCTCCCAGCAGTAAGTTCCGAACTCGCCGCAAGAAGGAACACGGAGCTCATATCCGGCGTGTCGACACATCAATAATTGCGGCTATAACACCTAGCGAGGGGAATGCCATGGTTGTCTGACACTTTCTTCTTTGCTACCACGAAGACGGTAATGGTAATGATGATGTCGACAATATTGTTCGCCCTTTGTGATCGTACAGACGTGCCCAGGATACAACGCGACTGCGGGAGCCGCGCTGAGAAAACAGTTCCCGTAATAAACATAACTATAGAAAAAATATACTATCTGTTTCCTTCCTGTTCATCTATCGAGGAAGATGACACATTCTAATACACATATTATACTATTATATATAATAATATAATATATTTCATTAAATTACAATCCATTATAATTTATTTCATTACATTATACTACATAACATTGAATAATACTACACTGCAATATGTAACACTACATTGCATTAAATAATACTACATTACATAACACTATATTGTACTACATTATAACATTTAAATTTTACCATGTCATTTTATATTAATCGGCACTTTCATCTTATCAGTCGAATAAAGATAAAATTAAAAAATATTAACTCATTTTATTTCTACTTAAAATATACTTTGAAGAAATTTATATTTAATTTGAGGTTTACATTTATTTAAGTATAATATGAGTTTACACATTTTATAAAGATAAGATACTTAATTATTTTTCTGCTTAAAATCTACTTTCAATAAATTAATATACAATTAATTAATACACTGAGTAAGTATTTTACTTGATAATATTTTGATCTTACAAAGTAGTTAAATATCATTGAATAAATGTAGTAAATATTTGTAAACTGTTACTAAATATAACGTATTAACTAATGAATGATAGAGATTATTCATTGTTTATGATATTTTAATGATTTAATAACTTTGTGCAAGAAATTACTCACCGAGATCCACGCTTGTCCTCGCAGTACAGTACGTGTGTCTGACACACCGCCCTCTATCTCAAGACAGTTGAGCGTAGGGGAAAAAACGATTAAAATAAAATTTGTTGCAAATGTTATGCTCTATATTTTTATTATAAACCGATTTTCAAATACTATCAATATTGTGAACCGTACTTGTAACGACATAGCATAGTGTGCGTAATATGGTACTTTCTCTGCATACTTGTGAAAATGTTGGTTATATGGTACTTTCTCTGCATACTTGTGAAAATGTTGGTTATATGGTACTTTCTATGCATACTTGTGAAAATGTTGGTAATATGGTACTTTCTCTGCATACTTGTGAAAATGTTGGTAATATGGTACTTTCTCTGCATACTTGTGAAAATGTTGGTTATATAGTACTTTCTATGCATACTTGTGAAAATGTTGGTAATATGGTACTTTCTCTGCATACTTGTGAAAATGTTGGTAATAATACATAGTAAAGTATAACAAGTAAATCCAAACGGAAAATGTTATATGTAAAGTAATAACTAAGATAAAGTAATAACTAAGATAAAGTAATAACTAAGATAAAGAAATAACTAAGATAAAGTAATAACTAAGATAAAGTAATAACTAAGATAAAGTAATAACTAAGCACGACTGCAAAGAAGCACAGGCTGTGATCGTGAATTTGTAAAGTATTATAAAGTTAGTATTTTATTTTAAGACCGATATGATTTGAGCTGATGTTATTAGTTGAGAACTTCAAGAATTATGCGTGAATTGAAATTAAATATAACTATATCTCATAGACGGCCTGCTTAATTGACCGGTGGCTAAATATTTGATCATTCAAATAGTAATATGTTAAAATTGTACTTTATTACCAATACAAATATACTGAATGTTGATATTAGTATTCGATTATGCGTTAGGTGTTAATAACATCGCATACGGTCGCATAAAAAGTTCGAGACCATATTTTCGATTATCGACACAATTTGTTCGAAACATTTTAGCTGTATGCGTCTATCTACCCCAGTATTATTTGTACAAAACTGTAAAATGCAAAAACTAATACAGACATATGCATAACAGCGTCATACAATCCTAGTTCAAGTCTTATACCGTAAGTATTACAATTGAAATTGCAGAAGGAGAAAAAATTTAACGAAAGAGGCGTCTGAAACGAAGTACTGAGGCCTACATTGTAAATACCTGCCCCGCTTTGTTAAGCATTCTTTTATCGTGGCTTATAAGTAAATTCTTTCCGAATGTCTTATACACGACTGTATTAATAAGAATTTAAAAATTAAATGAAGTTATATGAACACGTGTCAACGATTATGTTCTGATCTTACATCAAATAATTACGAAGTATTTTTCCTTGAACCAGCTAAATACATGTTTGATGTTCCAACTAGTTTGAAAAGCTACTAAAATTAAGCTGACACATACAGTCAGTACAAATTCCCGCAGCTTAAGTACCGAACCTAGATTTCGTTACGTCTTGTTTTAAATTTCAATTCCGTATTGCTTGTACACAACTGAAATAAGCGTTCCCTCAGTAAGAACACAACAGGAACTTTGTTCTACTGATGACATAGTCCTTGGTTCGTAACTATAAAAAATAATATTTTATACATTTTTATTACATTATTGTTGATGTTTTAAAACAAGTACATTGTGACGGGGCTAATACTGTCTTGTACACTATGGATATGGAATGGATATGTAACATGATAAGAAAGTTATTTCTGTGTACAGAGTTATGAAAAATCTTAGCGTTTCGTAACACATAACTATCGATTTCGGATCTGTGTGATTTATATACGACGAGACAAGAAAATGTTCCCAGTGGTAATACGAAGACTTGTAAGCAGAGGTTTGCTTGCTGGAGAAACCTCGCGTTGTACATAGCGACACTTGAACTGTACTGTTTGTCATTCGCTGTCGTCGTTACGAGAACGGTATTATTCCCTCTCCAGATATAATGTTTGTAGCTCGGCCTCTACAATGTAAAGACATGTTGGCGTCGTCACTGTACGGCTGCCGTCTGCATTCTCTCCCGCCATTGCAATGTAAAACTTGTTGTTCTTGTGTTCGGACAAAGTTTATTTGCACGCAACAGAAGCATCGTGTCATGTAATTGTTTAAAAACTGTTCCCCTCACAAATGAAGTTTATGTAAGAGTATTCAAACTAGCACCTACCTGCTCGCCGAGTCATTCGAGAATTTATACCAGTTTTACTTTTGCTTTGGCTTCACAGGTAATAGTTATTTCAAGTTCACTTTATAGTACAGTGTTGACTTCGGAATATATGCTCAAGCGCGAAAAAAAATTTATTTTACTTAACATATTATAGAGATGCGAATATTGATATAATATTTTCAGAGTTTTAAAAATTAAATTAGGTAATTAATCAGGGCTACAAGACATCGAAGTTGTTCACGTGGTCCAAGTTATTAATTTTATATTTGTACGTCACAGCAATCGTTTTATAGAAGTTACTTGTGACTACATTTTCCACTTGTAAAAGCTTTTTAGTTCTCATAGTTTTCCCATAGCGGCATGTCAAAGTGAGAATTTGAAGGTTACGGTAACATAGGAATAGGAAAAACCAAGTGACTTAATCAAATGAAATAATTTACACTGAAATTATCTATTATGTGCACTGTGCTAAAATGTTTATAAATACAAAATAAAGTATTCTGTCTTTTAAAAAAATTGATATAGATTACTAAAATATCCATCATTTTCAGTTTTTTTTTAAGTACAAAGGAACTTCGTTGAACGTTTTTCAATTCTTTAGCATATGGCTCATGACATATATCTTCAGTGAAAATTATTTTATTTGAGTAAGTCACTTGGTTTTTGTTCCTGTAACTTGTGAATTTAGACTCTGGCATGCTGCTATGGAAAGACTACGAGAGCCAAAAATGACTACAAGAGGAGGAATATAGTTACAAGCAACATTTATAAAACGAATACTGTGCCGAGCAAATAAAAAATTACGAATTTTTGCGTCGTGAACATTCTTAAAAGGTGCCGTTTGCAACGAGATTCATTTTATTATGAGACAAGTACTTACCCATTATAACAAAAATAAATCTGGCATTAGTTTACGTATCGCGTACAGTTAACAAATATTCGATTTATTTATGTACCTAACACAATATTCAGTGACATAATCTCGTGCAGGTAAAGAAACCATAAGTATTATGCAAAGGAATACCTTAGTAGTAGCTAAATACAGAATACCTGTACCTAACCAAATCAGTAATAGTTGACAATGTTACCAAGTATATGTGAGAAAATATAAAACGCAATAGAAAAACACACATGGACAACTCTGGACAAGTGATTTACGTAAGAGTGAACTAAATAAAACAGGTATGTTCATTAAGACACGTCAGTATGTTAAATTACGTGACATAACTGACTGTCATAATGTTGAAATCCTGAAGAAATATGACAATGTATCACGTTAAGATTTCAGAACTTTTACATAATTTAGTATGTTAACAGTGTTCACTTGGTTTTTACTGATAATACTGAAAATACGCGTGTTCATGTCAACAGAAGTTATTAATATTAAACTAGAGATCCTAAGCGACTACTTGTCCTAACAAGCATAAAGAGGTCCAATTATGTGTGTCATCTATGTGCAGTCAAGGGCTACAAAATCTTTGAATTTGTAACTAAAGTACAAGGTGTGAAAATAATCTAACCCCTACACATAAGAAATAACATGTTACCAGCAAGTTTACTTTCCTCACAGTCAGTGCAAATTAACCCTGAATGTTAAAATCGTTTGCGTTACATGGGAATATTAAATTATAATATTAGTTTAGACCAATAACACTTGAAACATAGTAAAGAGAAGTCAGCTTACTAAGTAATATACGAGTACCCAATTTAATGAAAATGAGGAGAAAATGTTCTGTGACGTGTATTCATCATACAGATATAAAATAGCCCCTGTTTTCAAAATATATCAAAAGTATGAATGAGATAGGCAAATATTAAGTCAGCTTCTATGTAGTACATGTAACAATTTTGATGAAATTCCTGAAAATATTTTATTAGATAAGTACTCCTGTGTTAAAAATATAAAAAAACGCAGCGATTTTGAAAATACGAACACTAGATAAAATCAGATTAGTATTTAGTATATGTGTATAATTTTGGTGAATTTCTGAAAAATATTTCCTAATATATGTTATATGCTGAAAATATAAAAATGGCCACCATTTTAAAAATATTGAACACAGGATGAACGAAATACACAACAGTAAAGTCAGCTTTGTATGAAGCATATGTGTATTAAGTTTGGTGAAATTTTAAACCATATTTTCTAAGACGATGTAATACTGTGCTAAAAATATTGAAATTTCCACAATTTTGAAAATATTAACACAGGTTAAACAAAATACACAAGTCGAGTCCTATTTGCACGTAGTACCAAGTTTGGTGAAATTCTAAGGAATGTTTCCTACGAAATGTGATACTATGCTAAAAATATAAAAGTAGCCAACATTACGAAAATATGCACACAAAATGAACAAAATATCCAAAAGTCAAGTCAACTTTATGTGTATTATATGTGTACGAAGTTTGATGAAATTCTAAAGTACGGTTTCTTAGATATCTAATTTGATCGAAAAATGTTAAAATGGTCATCATTTTGAAAATATGAACATGACGTAAAGGAAGTACATAAAAGTCAAGTCAGTATACGAAGAACTATATGTGTACAAGTTTTATGAAATTCGGTCCACTGGTTCAAAAAATGTTTTAGGGGAGTACACACACATACACACACAGACTGAAATTTCATTTCATAATACTACACGTTCCTTCGGAAAGTAGGCAATTACTATACAATAGTTCAGAAACCGATGGAAAACCTCAGGTTTTAGTGCAGAAACATGAAAATAACATTTCTGTGACAGTTTAACATAGACAGTATTTCAAAGTTATACTTACAAATAAATATAAAACAACACCAACATTGACATACAAGAAAATACTTAAACGAAAGTACTAAAAGTTACTGTGCGACACTAGAAACCATATACCAATGTTAAACATAAATTAAAAGATTTCAAAAATTCAATAGAAGTAAGATACTTCAATATTTCTACATCAAACAATATATTTGAAACGAAACAATATTCTTTCGAAGTCTGATACAGAAAACAATAAAACCGCAACATGTAATATTTGAGAGAGAGAAGGGGGAGGGGGGAGAGAGAGGGAAGGGTGTAAAGGGAGGGATGGAGAAAGAGTGAGAGAGAATGAAAAAGAAATGATAGCGTAAATAAAAAAGTTTACTCAAAGGGAAAAATATTTAAGGAACAGAAACATAAGCTAATGTAATAAAAAAGTTTAATACAATAGAAATAAGCAATACCTTCTACACATAAGCAAACAAAAAAAATTATAACAAAGTATATTAGACGGTAAAGTTTACGTATATTAAAATAATGTTAGAAATGTTAAGGAATTTAAAATTATCAACACGTGAAAAATATTTAATATATCAAATTTTAAGAAGTCCAGCATATGTAAACATGTAAACGTAGTACATATGTTTAGAAACACAGTAATATAAGCCTGCCAGTCTGCTGGAGTTCCTCTGTCTGTATACAAGACTGAAGACGAGAACAGATACCAGTTCCTGATATATAGCGTCTGTGGTGTTGAGAAGTCTACTACTTTCCGTCTGTTATATATCTGTACTGTCTCTTGTCTGTGTTCACATTCAGTCGTGTATCTCGTTATTTATGTTGTTGAGTCGGCGTTCATTTATTTGGTGCCTTTTACGTACACCTCATTTTTGTTGGATTTTAATTATTTCGTCCATTTTTTCCTTCTCCAATCGATTCTATTCCACTTAGGAATGAATTTTGTGTTGTTTATATCTGTTCTTGTCCATGTGTCACTGGGATATGACTACATTCCTTTCAGGAATTATCTGTATGTTTTATGTCTGTTGTCTACAGCTTAACGGCTTTTCTTCCTTTGTTTCCTTTCTATTGTGCGTTTTTCTGTAATACAGCAACATTCGTCTGCAATGGCGTATGTCCAAGAAATCTGTTATGTTCATAATACGAACTCATTGGCAGATTCGTTCAAAACTCGCATGCTCATGTGCATGCTGGGATATACACTGAGGCCGAGGCACGCTCGTGTCCATGTAGGGACATCATTTTTGTGCGTGTTAAGATATCAAGTGAGGCTGAGGCATGCTCACGTGCACATTGCGACATCATTTGTGACCGAGACACGCTCATTGACATGTAGGGATATCAAATGAGGCCAAGAAATGCTTGTGCACATGTTGGGAGATTGAATGAGGACAAGACACCCCGATGTGCATGTTAAGACATAAAACGAGGCTATGACTAGCTCAAGTGCATGTTGGGATATCAAGTGAGGCCGAGTCGCTCGTGTGTATGTGTGAGGGTGATACACACTCATTTGTATGATGGGATATTGCGTCAGGCTGAGACAAGCTTATTTTAATATTGGGATGCCAAGTGAGTCCGAGATAGCCTTATGTACATGATGGGACTTTGATTGAGACTGCGACAAACTCGCGTGCATGTTGGGTCATCTAGTGAGCGTAGAAATGAACATTTCGATGATAAAAGAGGTATGTTGCGAGAAATTGGGGTAATTATTTACGTTTTTTTTAGGAAAGAGAAGTAATGTTTACAATTTTTTTTTGTGATGATATCTGAGCGCGAGCAGCTCTTTAAATTCCATTCTGTTCCAGAACTGGCTTTTATGTACTACTTACAGAATGTGTATATTGTTGTTACCTTTTTTAATTGGATGAGTTTGTAACTTCTGGTCAAACTTTGTAATGTTGTATGCGAACTTGAGTCCGAAAACCTTTCTTTTTTCTGAATTACACTGAAATTTGTAAAGCATCAAAACTTGTGAATGCTAAACAGTAGTTACGATTTGAACAGTTAGTATTTGGAGACTCAAATTTGTGTCATCTTACTTATACCTCTTTAACCACTCTCAGTCTTTCAGTACATAACCTAAAAGTAAATTGAAAGTGCTAATGTAAATGGGTCAACAATTGTATTACATACCACTATAGGTAATGATATAATTGGCCTACTGAACTGTACAAGAACTGCTCAAAGTTATTTTCCGTGTTTTTCAGGGCTAATTGTAAGCTGGCGTTCCATGCTTTGGCGTATTATGTTGAAGATCGTTTAAGTGCTTCGTATTTTTTTTCTAACCAATGTTTGATATACTCTCTAAGTAAGACAATTTTAATGGCAGGCGTTTGAAACATTCTGTACGAATGTCAATGTCGGTGCAGGTTTTGCATACACTAAGGACTTAAATGTCCCAGATCAAAAAATGCTTTAGATAATCAAGTGACTGGGAATGCTAAACGAAATCGACCAAACTAACTGTCCAGAAATCGATTTTTTTAAATATTGTTGCACTATGTGACTAAAGTGAGCGGAAGCATCATCATACTCCCTTCAACATGACTTAAGTAAATGTCGTTAATTCTGATGACTCATTATATTTAAATGTTCAGTCATAGTGCAATACCAAAATCACTTAGCGTACCAGTCAATTGACATTAAATGTTTTTTTTTGTTCAAACAATGTCCATTGACATTATAGAAAACATGTACAACATAAGAGTAAGTTTTCTCGGAAATATGAGCAGCATGTTAATTTATGTGAAACAGGATACAATGTCGGAGAAGTTCTTGTTCTCGATATCTGACAGTTGGTATCGTCATGTGTGAGTTGAACCACGTGTACTTCTAGAATTGCAGAAGAAGGTTGGTGTAAAGTTGCCGTCTTGCTCAGAGAACATGTCTGCCGGGTTGGTGGGGGTTGTTTGAACAGTGCTAGGGGGGCAGTGCAGGGATGAAGTCTGATACCAGAGGTCGCCCGCGGCAAGACAGCTAGCAACTTGCCTGAAGACAAGCCACAGAGCTTCAGTAGTACTATGACAGATCCTCAACACACAGCTACAGACTCTGGCAGCTGTACAAGACGAGGCGAGGACAAAACTGCTACCAACTTCCTATTACGAAGAAGAAAACTTTTACTATACACGATCGCAAATTCTGCTTTTCCTTTAAACATATGAGTATGTACAGTTCAGATAAATAAATATATATTAACTTTAAAGCAGGTTATTTTAAGTTACGAAAGTTATTCAATTAACAAAAAAAAATATACGTACTTATTACGTCCATATAATTAACTTCGGCACGTTTCGTAATTTTTACTTTCAGAATTAATTGGCTATATCAAATACCTCTCCAAATACAAATATATTTACAATTGTTCTATTCAATAGAGTGAGAGTGAGAGTTTTTGGTCGACGCTCAACATAGAGATCTTTAGCTCTGATGAGTGGCGGTATGAGGAGGTGAGTGTGCAGCAGCCCCGGAATAAAAGGACGGGGAAAACGAGAGATATCCGAGAAAACCCGTCGACCAACGACATCGTCTGGCAAGATTCCCACATGAATAAATCCAGGGAACTGACCCCGCCAGGAATAGACCCCTGGTCACCTTGGTGTGAGGAGTCTTACCATCCGGCCACCGCAGCCCTTCTAATCAATAGAGAATTCATTAATTTATTTATGAAAGATTTGAGCGGGCGGTTTGCAAGTATATCGACAGCCAATATGAGATTGCGAAGATAACATATGAGTAACCTACATTTGTTTAACATAGCTGACAAGATTTTTGACACGACATAATACAATTTTTATACCAGAAATAAAAGCAAACGGACACAATGACATTTACATGTGTATATTCCTACAAACAGATGTGAGTTAAGATCAAAGTAAATATCACATATGCTTGCTGTAAGATTTTCAATAGAGCACATGGGCACAACACATATATTTATACATTCTGGAGATACGCCGCACATTTCACAAAGTCTGTGTGCATTTCTGTGATGATAAAATATACCTATCTTCGGTTCATTCAATCTGAAATGATGCCAAATAAGTATTCAACAAGTATAACCTTATCATACGATATTTACTGCACGGCGGATTATAATTAACTATACGTGTTTAAGGGGAGTGAGTAACTTTTATAAAGTACATTTATTTAAATTGGAAAACATCTCATATTCAGGTACAGTTATTTAAGAAACTATCGATCGTCTCAACTTGGGATTTTGGCACGTAATTAATCATACCTTCTTGTGCCTTCCCTACCAAAATAATTATGTAGCTCTTTTTTTATTTTAAAAAAATACATTTTAGTTATATTTTTGGTCAAAAAAGGCAAAAAATATTTTTTTAAGTGGTAAAACGCAACTTATTTAAGTAAAAGTGGTAAGGCACACTAAGATAGTTACGTAGAATATTCGTACCAAGTTTGAAGTCTGTAATTTAAATTGTTTTTGAGAAAAATGTACCTCAATATAAAAAAAAGCACTTTTGAAAAATCAGGCTTTAAAGTTGATGGTGCATGTTTTTCATTTCAAAATCCCCCTGGGCAGTAACTTTAACTGTCTTTTATCTTCCTTTTACCTAGTCTTCTTCTCACTCTCTTCTTTTTATTTTCTTCTTGGACTTCTTTGTCAGCCTTTTTTCTTCTTTCTGCATATATCGCCTTGAAACCATCGATCATAAATTTTCCTGGCTTGATTTGCAATCTCTAAAGAATATTTACTTTGGCAACAGAACCTTCATTGAAACAAACCACTGCATTAGAAACACCAAGTTTCAGGGTCTGGAGCCCGATGTAGACTGTTTTTGGAAGTCCTTGCCATACAGTGCTGTTGAAACTCGAGTTGGGATTTTGAGTTTTTCCATGGAGACATCGCTTAAAAAGGTCTGCTTTGGACAAATCATTGTAAACTGGTTTTATAGCAGTCATAACTGCTTCTGGCAGTGAATTCTGGCGTGTGTATTCATTTTCTTGTTTTTTAGCTTTAGCCTGGTTGAATTTACACCAAGAATTTTCATCAGATGGATAAAGGAAATGCTGCGGGTTTGCATCTGTTGAAATCTTATGAAAATATGTAGCCCAAATAGCATTCTTCCTATCTTCTACGTTATTCAGATTTTTCCTAATAGACTGGCCATAATAACGCTGAAGTGGTCTATTTCAGCATCAGTGAGTCTTCCTTTTCCTCCAAGACCTTTACCATCACTAGGCTTTTGTCCTTTCATATCCCGTTTTAGCCATCTAAGTCGGGTGCCAACGCGTTTCTGCACATGTCTAACACATTCAAGCTTGGTAATGTCAATATCATTGCCATGCGGTTTATTTTGTAAAACAGCAGTAAACCCTTTGGAATCTCCATCTCCCAAGTACTGGACATAACACAGGCCAAGTTTCTGCTCAGATCGAGCACACAGAGCAGTTGCTCCAACAACCTCCATACCAATTCGCTGCACATACATTTTTGTGTTCTTACATTTTATCGTGATTTTTGTGTTTATTTTATGAACACAGCCTGTACAAAATTTTGATAAGCATTCAAAATCTAATACTTTGCCAGTGTCAAATTATTTATGTTACAGTCACCACTCCATTCACAGATGTGTGTCCCCGCTTTTACCACGTACCGTCAAATGCAGCAGCCACATCTGATCTTCCTTCATTTTCTAGTACAACCTCTTTTGCAGCATTTCTCATAGATGCTTCACAAACTTCAGTGACAGCTGCAAGAAGCTTTGTGTTGTAGCTTTCAAATTTTTTGTTTGGTGGTGACAAATTCATTACTGTTGAAAATATCTTCCCAGATGCCTTACCTTAACCAATAGAACGAAGTGCATATGCATATCTGATATTTATTTCATACATGTTTCTAATGCACCTTGAACCCATTTCTTCATTATTTTCTTCACAAAAACTGCACTTTATTACAATTCGATGCACAAAACCACATTTGAACTGTTCATCGAGTGTCAGCAGGAGACTGTTTTCAGTGCCACAAATTTCACACTTCGCTATTGTCTGTACTAACCTAGAAATAATTTCTAGATCAACAATTACATTCATACCAGTCTCTTCATAAAAGTCTTTTGGAATTTTAGAGTGCTGCAGTTTTTTAGAACTAGAAGATGTCGCAGATTCTGGACCAGTTGATGTGGAACACCTACCATTAGGATTGTGTTTGTTAGTATGTTGATTGTCTCTGAATGTTTGTTTTGGATTGAATTTTTTGTCCTTACCATATTTGCATTCACATACAATAAAAATTCCGACTAACCAGTTATCACAATATATTATTTTTAAAAAATATGGTGAAAACTACGACTGTTGCACAAACATAACCTCACACACCATAGAGTAAATACAACAATGAAAATATTTTTTTTTTCTCAAAGCAAAACATAGTTTGCAGTACTACCAACCTACAACAAATATTGGTTAGTGCAATGCCAACCTAGAAATATTACCTATATTATCAAATAGGAAAAATACCTGCTTATAAAATTGTAGGGTGCAGCCCTTCACTACATAATAAACCAAAATTTTAATAAATATTTGGGCAGTTTGCGAGTTACAAAGTATTGAGTGTTGCGTATAATTTAAACAGCTTGAAATGTAGTATTTTTTTAAATTAAAATAATCAATTAGATTTTTTTCACCAAAAAAAAGGTACTCGCTCCCCTTAAAATTTCCAAAAAACTTTTATTTATCCAATTTACTATGAACTTTGCACACTTAAGACGCAAGCATAGAATAATAACACATATTGAAGGACTTGTGAAAAAGCAGTTTTGTGTTGACTCTTCACTATGTAACGAAGAATGGGTGGCACTGGTCTAGATTGGAAGGAACATGACTCATTGTGTTACCTCGTATCTGCACCACTATAGTAGCTACACCCGATTACACGTCATCTTGAAACGAATTGTTTTTAGCCACCACAGTTCAGTGGCATTATCAAACTTGCTAACACGTCTTGTAATGATAAATCAGTTTTTCAATAAATAAAGATTTCCTTTAAGTTACTCTTAACCCGATTTTATTCTTCCTGAGATCATCTAGCTCGTATTCGCCACAGAAAAGTAAATGCTTGCATACAACGACATAAACTTACCCCATGTGTGTTTAAATTCTGCTAAGTATATATGGAAAATGTAGCGATATAACTGAGTTAGGCTTGGACTTTCTCTGACACACTGAAGTAAATCTCTGAAAGATTTTTTTAACTTACTAAATATATCATTAGCGGCAATGTTAGACTCGTTTAATCAGTTGTTTCTAAAATAGCTATAATTTTGTATTACCAGACATAATATTATATTATTCAGTTGTTCGCGAACGTGTGAGTAATTCATCTTAGTTGTTTCTATGCAAGACCATGCGCGTCATTGGATAGTTGTCGCTATTTATGCAAATTTTTCAATAGTGACTGTACATGATTGTTTACGTTGTATTGGCTTAGACTTTGAGACGAAGTCAGTTACTTAGACGAAACTAAATGACTCCACACTTTTCAAATAGAAATATCTGAGTAACCACGCTTAAAGAGCAGCGTTCGATATTGTTTTACAGTGACTTGTAATGTGCATGATCGCCAAAGATGAGGTTGGCAGGGTGTCAGTGATGACTTTGTCGAAAGAATCAGAGAAACGATTGCTTGGGTTCAGTTCCCTGCGGGTCGATCCTCGGATTATCGCATGTGGGAATCGTGCCGGACGATGCCGCTGGTCGGCTGGTTTTCTCGGTGATCTCCCGTTTCCCCCGCCCTCTCATTCCGGCGCTGCTCCATACTCACCTCATGTCATCCCTCACCAGCGCTGAAGACCTACATGTTACTCGCTTACAAAAATCTCTTCACTTCGCGAATGAGCTATTCCACGTGCTTCGAAACACAAGAGGTTGAAGTTACATGCATATATAGTTCAGTTACGCATCAGTTGAAACCTAGCGATCACATTGCCTGACAACTAATCGCAGAAGAAATGCTGATCCGCATTCACATTGATGCAATATAACACTTCTTTCTTCTTTTATTTTTTTACTTTTACAAGGAAAGTCTGTGTAAACGTAGTTTCCATAAACGCTCTTTAAAGCACCACTGGATTTTCTTGTAAACATTACTATTTGTTTGCAACTTTACAGGACATGCATTTGTTCTTGTGTATACTTACGATACTGAAAATGTGAGAATTCAATAAATATATGTTAAGCAATAACTTAACCAATGTTATTATTTTCAGATAAATAGCTATTACGGACGCACACGAATTCAAATCTGTGACCTTGTGCTTGTGCATGTCAAGGGTTACATTATGGCTTGTGTGTAATCCGTTCTTCTATTGGTGTCCATATTGTGGTCTTCTAACGTCATTGAAACAGTTTCACTGTTTATATATAACGTGTCAAGAACTACGTGTATCTAGCTTAAGGGTGCCGGCTACCCGGATTGTCAGACAATGTACATAGCTTCAAGTGTTGTTGATTCCCCGAGAATCATGGTAGGTAGACATGCTATGACTACTTTATCTCTCACTAGCATCCTACCTTTCAGTTATACTTCAATCCTCTGAGAACCACACTGATAGGCCTTCCTCTCACTTCATCCCACCATGGCCTTGTAATATTTATATGGTAATATAGGGCCAGGGTATCGCACCCTGAATGCATATTTCATCATTGGAGTTCGCAGTAGAGTAGACAATCTGCGAACCGCGAAGGATCACATGAACTGAGGCCCTGCGATTATTTTACCACCCACAGCTCATTTTGGTAAAGATTTTACTTATGTCGTTTCACAAATGAGTGGTTCGATTACTTTGGTTTCCCCAGGATTAATACCCTGTGAGTTGCGGCAGCAGAATATTAATCGGACCACGGAAGACATTACAGCAGCTATTTGCCTAGCAAGTAACACAGCAAAGGTTTGCAGATAGTTGAAATACAAACTCCAGTAACTACATTTGCCTCATATAGCCAAAGCACTGGTGATAGCAGTAAGTTACATTTGTGATACTATCGTTTGTGTAGGCCTCAAAAACAACCATAATTGAAAATATGTTATTTTAAATATAATAAAATACTGAATCTTGTTATTTGTCTAGACAATTATATTCGTAAATTATTGACACAGGCGCAGAGCGCAATGTGTATGGTACTGACAGAAGGGGAAGCGTTGCCCCCACACACGAGACCAGAATATCTGCACATGACATCATAGACAGGGAACTGGCCATGGCCATGACGCTATGGGCCTCTACAGCAGAACACTGTTTCATTAAGACGTCCTCCCCCTCACGATGGCCTGAGAGCATGGAATACAGGACAGCCCCTAAAATCAGAAACAGCCAATCAGGACTGGACTCAGTAATCTAAAAGAATATATGCAAATATGATACTTTAGAGACAGATTAAAGCTTATTACATAAATTTAAGTAAACGTGCCTTATGGTAATATCATATGATGTATTTTAGAAAAGCAAACCAGATGAAGATAAACAGTGGTGAGGTCGTTACTGTGGGGCGTGGCCTAACGCTAGGAAACTGCTGAGCTGATTGGTTGTTCGTGTTTAACTCAGGAGAGCCGTGAGACATATATGAGTTGTGGGTAAACTATACCGCAGGTCTGAGAGAAAGCAGAAGTGCTGACACGGGTGGGTGTCGCCTGCGAGTGATGCGACAGGAAGCTTGGATTCTTACATCTCGTAGAAAGTCTTACCTCTGCCTTAGTGAGTTGTTCCTGGGAAGAGGAGGAGCTCGCAGTACGAGAATATAGTTAATTTATCACAAATATCACCGCGAAGGTCCTGCCTCAGAAGTATGGCCTGCGGCTACAGACAGCGTACATAAACTAACGAGCTATATAGTTAACATAGAGGGGCGGAAACGCTTCCAAAGTGAAGCCCAATCACGGTCTAAGAGGTAGAGGTCTTGACACTGCCTATGCTCTCCAGCAAGAGAAAGTGGTCCCTTCATGTCGCCGAGCGCTAGTAGTAATTTGGTGGACGATTTGTCTTGTTTACATCTCGCGTTTTAACATTTTTTGCAATTATTTACATAAAATAATGTTAATAAGGTAAGCTAATATAGTATATACATGTTCCAT
>PNEQ01006331.1:0-45628 GCA_003012365.1 Medauroidea extradentata
TATGACCGGGCAATAATAACCATCGATTGATCTGTGCAATTCCTCTCACTTGCATTACATTACCTAGGTAGATTGTTGCGGAGGCACCTTAACAGCCTGGAGGCATACCAGTGACTACAAACACGTAAGTTGCCATAAGGGCACGATGAGATGCACATACAACTTGAATAGGGGCTCAATATGGCCAGATGCTTTACAAGCTTGTGTTATAGAAGATAATTTGAAATGATATCTTTTGAACTATCTACTCACCAAAACCGTCAGCCGATCATGAAGTCTGAGGAATGTGAGAGAGTTTTAAAGATTTACTTGTGTACGCGTTTTTTGCCTCGGGCAGTCTGAACTATACAGGGCTGTGCGGTGAACAGCCCATCTGACCTTGCTGGCGCATGCGCAGAGCGCACCCCGGTCTGACGAACCCTCAAAGAAGTGGGGCAGGGGTGTCACGTATTCGGCACATTTGTGGGCTGCTAGTCGTCCAGCCCACACAGTGCGCCACGCACTAACGACATTTGTCATTCAACTCGCTCGTTTCGCAACATCACTGCAGTAAATTGTACCAAAATTTTCTGACCTGTCCTACACACCGTGGTGCTTCCTATGAACTTTTCACATTTTTCATAAGCGACTTAGTTAATTAGTGAAAAAATTCTTATATCGTAGCTACATTTTCACTCAAAACCCATCTGAACTACACTTTTAAAAAACCGGGTATAAAGTAGTATGTTTCTACATATATGGAATTTTTAAACCTATTTCGCCAAAAAGAATAGTTTATTTGTAATATTCTGCCATAAAATCGCCTCAAATTGCAAAAGTTTTCTCGAGGCGGAATGATAAGTTTTAGGTTTTGCGCCTTCACGCCTAGGCATTACGGTAAACATTTTTTGCAGCCTATTATTTCACACAAATTATAACGTACTTCATACCAAATAAAAAATTAATATCAACTTAAAAATTCAAAGTAAAATAGAAGTGACATTGTTATTCATTTTTTAAATAACATACTTTATAGCCGAACACTATTGAACCGTATGTCAGAGAAGTAAAATATTAAACTCATCGACAAAAATTTCAAAACTTGATTTTCTGTGTGGCCACCACCATAACTATTTATCAAATATAAAGGTAAAGGTTTTTTTTTACTGGATGTCCTTCTCAAATACCTTCAAAATTTGTCTTATTTATGATTCCGCAGTAGACGAGACAGAAAGCCATAAACAAATGTATCCTCCCTATACGCGAGTATTTCGTAATACTGGGAGTTACCATTAGAATTTACCATTCTATATTTATTATTTCACTGAATTTATTGAGTTATTTAGGCTGTTTTTAACATTTAAGGTCTTACAAGTTATTTTATTTGGTTTCTTTATATTGTAATTATTTATAAATACCATTCTTTATATTTATAAAAGTCGTTGTTTGCAGTCACTAACTTCCCTCCTTGCGTACGACCCTTATCCTATATAGGCCGTTCACGATAAAGTGACCACTGTATAACAAGTTTATTGTGAAATTTGTTCTAATAAAGAACGACAAGTGAACTTCAAGTACAAGTAACAGGTATCAACACATTAGTTAAATGACCATATTTTAGTTGAAACATGTTTTTGGTTAAATAATTTCATTTTCAAATACAGTGAGATGTAGGAAAATTAAAAGTGTAAAAAAATATGAACTATAGTGCATTAAATTAATGGCACAGTTTTGTTAAATGTAAAACATTGTGATTTGTGAACTTTTAAAAACAACTGAGCTATGATGTCAATCCGACAGCACACTCTGATGAGATTTCGACTTGGCGTAACTTTCCACGCAGCTACTCTTGTTTTTCTCCAACTACTTGCTACTTCAAGTGCTCAACACAGTAATCCAAAGGTACGTTACATTTGTTAAAATTAAGTTTGTGGATTTTGTAAATTTTGTTCCAAACAATTACAGTAATCCAAAGGCATGTTAAATTTGTTAAAATTATATTTGTGGATTTTGTGAATTTTGGAATAAAAAATTAATACCTTGAAATAATTTAAATTGTTCGAGGAAATGAAATGACGGTAACTGCTTGAAACGTTACTTGATTTCCTCTACTAGGGACTAAGGAGGCCCCTTAATAGAAAGCTTCTTTTAAAAAATATTAATAAATCTATAAATAAGTATGTTCAATGTTTAGACACGAGAACTGCTAAAATAGCACCATTTTGCACCTAGAAATTAAAATTTTTCCAGGGGAGGACCCCCGAACCCTCCTCCTTTTATTGGAGGGTAAGTGTTAATCCTCGTATGGAGCCCTACCTATGTCAAAATTCACTAGCCACGCCTGCATTTTACGTTGCACTAACACAGGTGGCAAACACGCGCAATAACAAAACGAGCACAGGCTCTAATTTGTAACCCGCATGCCTTTGAGGTTAAGTCGGGTTGAGGGGTGACAACTACACCCGGGCGGTAAAGGTGGTTTGAGAGCATTTGCGGGGTAAATGCTGTTGAGATCAGGGCTTACCCCTGTACCTGGCCCGGTACAATGACAAACTGACTAGCTGCCCGGCTGTGGCTCTGCTCACGTGGAATAATTTAATGTAAACAAAAACTATGTTTAAAATATTGATTAGTGGTTGTACTCTCTTTTTATGTAATATATGCCTAATCAGTTTCAAACAAAAATTTTTATGTCGAAATCAGTTTCTTCAAACCCACCGATGCAAATTTAAGTAATGTTGTGTACCTATATTCTGAGACAACACACATAATGTATTTTTCTGTACTCAATTACTAGCTCGTTCAACCAGATTTTTCCAAGTGGGAATTGTAGCTGGATGATTACATTGTGGGATCTCCGGTTTTCCCTGCCCTTCACTCCTGCCACTGCTCCGTATCCAACCACATGTCGCCCATTACCAGCTTTCAAGGCCTTAGTTGTTTAGAGCAATCAAAATAACTTGACTGTCCCGTCACAGTCTTTCAGTTGCCACTAATATGTGTGTATATAATAGCAAAATAATTCCTGTCGCTAAGTCTTATGCGAGATACGACCCCAAACCTCCTACATCACAGACTTATATGATTCCAAACGAATACTTCAAGGTAGGTCGTGAGTATTCTTGTGTGTACAAGCCCAAGACCAAAGAGGTTTATTTATGAATAGGATGGCAAAAAGTAACAACTTTTGAATTGTTTCTCCAGAGTTCTGTTTAACATTTTACTGCCTTTCACACCCTTAATCGTTAAATTGCTTAAATTCTGATATTTACATAAGCTTCATTCCAATTGGGGCCGCGATGACCGAATGGCCAGACCATTCCCCTCCCACCAAGGCGATCCGAGTTCGATTCCTGGTGGGGTTGGACCCCGAATTTTCGCATGTGGGAATCGTGCCGGCGTGTTTTCTCTGGGATCTTCCGTTTCCCCCGCCCTTTAATTCCGGCGTTGCTCCATACTCACCTCATGTCACTTCTCACTAGTGCTGAAGACCTCGATGTTAATCGCTGACCAAAATCTCTCACATCCATTCCAATCAAAAAATTATCTCAATATCTAAACTGCTTTAAAAGATACAGATGATTGATTGGAAACACATTTTATTTTTTAAACGCCTTTCAAAGTTGAATTTGGAAAAATCCTGAAATGTGTTTTTAGATATTTACGTAAGCTTCATTTTAAAACAAAAATCATCCTGATATTTTAACTGGTACAGGAGATATTGATGATTAATTGGAAACACATGATATTTTAGTAATGTCTTATGAGTTGGAATTTCGAAAAATCCTGAAAAAACTTTTTAGATATTTATGTAAGCATCATGCTGAAGAAAAAATCACTTTAATATTTTAACTTGTTTAAGAAGAATCAAGGATAGACATTTTATAGCTTTTAACCTCCTTAGTTTTCGAATATCGAAAAATCGAAAAATTTGCTAGTATGCATTTGTTTAGGCAGTATTTGGAAGTTAAAGAAATCATAATATCTTTTCAGGTAAATGAGATATCAGGGATTCTTTGAAATTACATTTCACCCCTTTTCACTCCCTTAACTTTCAAATTTCGAAAAATCCCTTCTTAGTAGGTGCCTACAGGTTAAAAAGAAGCTACCCTCAAAATTTCATGTTTCTAGGTCCAGCGGTATGGGCTGTGCATTGATGAGTGTTTGAGGTTAATCATATTTTATATTACAGTATATTATTATACATGTATTTAAACACACACACTAGCCAGGGGTGCCTATCCCCCCCAGAAACGCACCCCCCCCCTACAAATGTTGCAAAGTTCCCATACAAAATTATTTAGCTGACACCCCAAGTTAAAAACGGGAGGTCTAAGGATCCTCCCAGAGAAAATTTTGATTTTTAGGTGCAAAATAGTGCTATTTAAGAACTTTTTGAATCTAAATAAAAATATACATAAGGTAGAAATCGTAGTATTTTTATAATTTATTTCGGTGAACAATTTTCACAATTATATCTTTATCAAAGCTGTAGCCTTGTGCCCTTTCCTGTTTTGGCACCACTAATTATTAGGAGCCCCGGGAACCCCGACTGCCAGTTTATGGCCAGTAAGATAAGCACGACTCGCCTAACCACCATTTTTGGCTATCCAAGCTTCTTGTCCTCTGCTTTACCACAGACAGTATTAAGTATGCCATAGAAATAAGAAAATATATAAAATGTTGCACTAGTAAAATTTACCATTTTCTGATTTCAGTTACACCGCACAGCATTTAATTTACTTTAAAATGTTGAGTTTTCAATGTCAGATATTGCTATATGGCATGTAAAAGATATGCGTAGTAATCATATAATTTTTCTTTGAACAGCCACCTCCACATTTCTGGCACTAACGCGCCAAATGTCCAACAGAGAGATAAATGCATCGAAACTCACGCTATTGTAGAGCTTTTATTGTTCATGTCCTCGTCCGCCAGTAGGTACTACGGGACAGCAAATAACACAACAAACTATTTTTTTCATACTTCTTACACCTTAATGGATTAAATTTCATTAAGTATTTTCCTAACTCAACAACTACCAGCTTAGTCAAATTTAATACAAGTAAGAATTTCCAATCCAGGAGTTTGGGTTCGATCTCCAGTGAAGTCATCACATTTTCAATCTTTTTTCCCCTCTTCTAATCGATCAATTTACGGGGTTAGGAAGGAACAGCTACATGGTACATAATATCTGTACTATGCATGCAAAAAGTTGGACTGAAAATAAAAGACAAATTAAAATTATTGTAAAAATTTTAAAAAATTAATTTTTATTAATTAACATTTGTATAAATGGATGGGTGTAAATGGTATCTTAATGAAAACTAATATAAAACAAAAGTTTCATTACAGATTTGTTAGCTTATTCATGTAAAATATTTATGATTCTATTTTTGAGAAGGAGGAGGGGGGGGGGGGTGGAATGCGGCTCCCTGCCAAATTTTAATAATTTTTGTTTTTCTACGAGATTTTGTTTGTTTTGTCGGCATACTTTGTGACTATTTTGTACAGTAATGAAAATTTTCTAGCTTTCATAGTTTATGTATAATGGCATGCCAAAACCAAAATGTGCATAAAATGTTTTAATACAGGAAACGAAAACGAACTGACATAAAGAAATGAAAAAATTCCCACAGAAGAACAGTGTCGAGGCTACGTCTAGACATAAATAAAAATTTGATTTTTTTTTTTAATACAAAAAATTTCAATGCAACGTTTTGATACATGTCCATTTGTAGTCCGCGACACTGTTCTTCAGTGGAAATTATTTTGTTTCTTGAAGTCAGTTGGTTTTCGTTTCTTGTATAAAACTGTTTTATGCAAATTTTGGCCTTTACTTGCAATTATTCAAGAACTATGAAAACTAGAAAATTGTCATTTCTGTTGAAAGTAGTCACAATATATGTCTACAAAACAAACAATATATCATATAAATATAAAAATTATTAAAATAATCAAAATTTTGCATGAACACCCCCCTTAAAAATACAGGCACTCAAAATTTCAATGAAAAACGTCTCCTGAACTTTAAGCGATGTGGCAGCAATGTGCATCATAAGCCCTGTAATTGCAATCTATAAGTGAGACAAACTATGGCATGCATTTTTTTGTAATCCTCTTTATTTATATACGAATTTAAGTGACGAGACTATAATTTTATGACGAAACCGGTTGTATAAAAACATTAACGAATTTCGGTCGAGTGGTTTCATATTTTCATATGCTGCTCCTGTGTGTATTTAAAAAGTTTTTGTTGTTTTTGCATGGTTAATTTCGCAAAAAAAAATTGGCACTGATATATCTCTCATTTAAATATTAAAATACTATCGGAAAAAACATGCATCCCCACAAGATATGGACAACTAAAAAAAAATCGACATTCAAGATTACATTAACTATACTCGAATGGTGGAAACCTCTTCAGACATGCGAGAGGACTTGGGACAGTGCTGGCCATTTCTTGTAAAATAAGGGGTTGTCAGTAACTCGGCCACATTCCTTGCAGAGAGAGAGCTTGCTCGTCGTTGTAGGTACTGTCAGACATGCGCGTCACGTGGGCAGACGTGTCGGAGCGAAATTTTAAGTGAGGTGGGGACGGGGGGAGAGAAGACTCAGAAAAAGTTTGAAT
Organism: Medauroidea extradentata; assembly: GCA_003012365.1. NCBI lineage: Eukaryota > Metazoa > Arthropoda > Insecta > Phasmatodea > Phasmatidae > Medauroidea > Medauroidea extradentata. Next base: position 6,611 of record PNEQ01006331.1, read on the forward strand.
TGTAAGGTACAAAATGGTGCAATTTAAATGTTTCTGAACAGAAATATTGGGCATAGAGCAGCCATAATCACAACGAAAAAAAGTTTCAAATAAAGTTACAAATGTAATACATATTCCCCAAACCTTTGGGGACATACTTTGCCACCTACACAAATGAGTGCGGAGGGGGACAACCGCCCCTGCTGCCCCCGCACCACCGGGCCACTGCTCGTGGTTACTTAGTGCTTGTCCTTTCTTCCTAATACCAACATTACCAACCCCTCCCTCCCTCAACTTCACACAACACCCTCCCTTCCTCAACGATAGGCAACAACCCCTCCTGCCCCGGCACGTGTCAAAAGAGGAATAGAAAAAACTTTCAACAACTAGTTTTCGTTTGTCTCCCATCCCAATCAGTCATTGCTATTTTCCTCATATAGAAGAATCTCTTTGAATTTATGAATTTTAAATCATTGTTCCAGTTTCCTCTCCTCCTCCCTGAAATTTCTATGACGCAACCTGCGTCATAACCCCCCACCTCCCCCTGTGGGCACCCCATCACTAGCTGGTTCCCGCATCTTCGTTTGCGGGGTTTTCAATGTAATGTGAAAATACTTCTTAAGCAAATAGATTTTAAAAATGCTAAATGGGACACAATTATGTTAGGAATAATTAATGTGGGTTTTAGAAATATATTAAGAAGGAAAATCGTCCCCCATTTTTTGGGGGTATCCCGTTTTGCATACCACCTCCCCCAAAGTGTAATTTGTCTTGTAGGCGCATACACAACTTACCAAAATGTTTTCACAAAATTAAATTTTTTTGTGTATGGCCTACCCCATTATGCCCCTATAAATCATTTTAACCACCCTCCCTCCAAAAATTAGAATTTTTTTCGACTGAAAACTTTGCGGACGCACGCACAACTCACCAAAGTTTTTTAGCTTTTCCCCCTAAGTTTTCGAGTGACTAGTTATGCCCCTCTACTCCGTTTTGTCCCATGCTCCCCCCCCCCTCCAAATTGGTAGAAACCTTCGCGGGCACATGAACAACTTACAAAAGATTATTTGTTAACTAAATTGTTTTGGTATCCTTTTCTGTCCCTCTACTTCTTTTTGCCTCGCCCCACCCAATTTTTTTGCAGAAATTTAATCACAATCGGATAACTGATATAAAACTGCATAAAAGATGAACATAGTATAATATGCTAGCAGTCCGCCCGTGGCATTGCCCACGTTTATTATTTATAATAGCGTATAGTTATTCAGTTGAAGGACCCCTTTGTACCCCAGATTAGTAGCTCGGCCATTAAATGTTCGGATAACCAAACTGAAGATTGAGCTCACTCTGCAGTAGGCTAGTAGTTACAACTGTCCCAAGTCTATCCCTGCCACTCTTAATTACTGCCCCGGAGCTTATTTATGGTCATAGAAAAATAGACGAATATAAGAGAGTATTCAGATGGTATAAGTAGTATACGTGGTATGATGACTCATTTATTTCGAGCACGAACATTGATGACTGCGCCTTAAATACGTACCTTCTAAAATTCATTAAAGCAAATAAAATATCCCACCACTGGGCATATAGAGGTTGTATACCCATATGTAACGATACAATTGTAGAATGTTAACTTCCCCTATAAAATACTTCTCTATGGCTATACTTGCCTTTTCGGTTAGTCTACTTTGAAAGATTTACGTTAGCCTCCCTCCCCCCAATAACTCCCCTCCCCACCGCCAACCCACCGGGCATTTGAGAGTTATTTTCTCATTATAAAATCTGAGATAATTATGTTTCATATTTAAGTGAACTACATTCTGAAGCAAAAAATATCTCGTATCTCAACTGGTTAGGTATATTTTATGGGATAAATGAAAACAAATATTACGTCTTTTCACCTCTTCAGTGATAGAATTTTGCAAAATCTTACTATCACAGGTTAAACATTTGTATAAGTATCCAATTAAGGTGAAAATCACGACGATAACCCATTAAGCCAAAGCGTAATTGACGATTAATTTTTTTTTTTTTTTTCATTCCATCACAGCCCTAAGAGTTTGGATTTTGAAAATTGCTGCAATCTGGTTATGGGCATTTACGTATTCATCATCATAAAACGAAAAACAACTCTATACCTTGACGGGTTCGTTAGCACTAATAGATTTACGTAAATCATATTCAATGTGTTTTCACTCCCCTTAGGATTCAAAGAATTTTGGGGAAAATTTTTTTATAGTTAATTAAGTATTGTATTGTATGGGCGTCTCATTCAAGTGGAAACCGTGACGATAGCCCGTTTATTAAAAAATATGTAGACAATTAATTTACAACACCCTTCATCCCGTTTCATATATTTTCACTTCATTAAGTACCAAATTTTCGAAAAATCAATAAACTACATTTCGAGGCAAAAATCACGTCAATATCTAAAAATTCAGTGATATATATATATATATATATATATATATATATATATATATATATATATATATATATATATCACAAATCGAAAATATATTTTACCTGTTTTTATAGTACACCATTGGAGTCGAATTTGGAAAATTTCCTGAAATATATTTTTGGCCTTTACATAAACATAATTCTGAAGCAAACAATACTTCGATATATCGACTGGTTCGATAATTATGGAAGAATAATGGAAAACACATTAAACGTCTTTTCACCCCCTTAATTAAAGATCTTAGAAATGTCTTGAATTCCTGTGTTATATATTTGTATAAGTATCTAAATGAAGTAAAAATTGCTCATTGGGTTCGAGCTGTACAGACGATTAACAAAAAACACATTTCCCCTCTTTTTACTCCTTGGGAATCGAATTTCGAAAAATCGAAAAACTGCTATTTGGGTATTCATATCAGCATTACTCTAAAGTAAAAAGCAACTCTATCCCGAAGGAGTCGATAGATATTGATAATTAATTGAAAACATATTTCAGGTCTTTTCACCTCCTTAATGGTTGAATTTAGAAAAACCCTTAAATTGGCTAATATGCTTTTATTATGATTCAGCCATTGAAGTAAAAGTCACGATGATAGGCCATCGGGTTCGAGCTATGTAGATAAATCTTATGAAACATTTCACTCCTTTTCATCCTCTTAGGGGACGAATTTCTAAAAACCCCATTTCAGTGCTCGCCAACGACCTAAAGAGAACCACAAAAAAATTTCACATTTCTAGGCTAACTGTTTGTAAATTGAGTCACACTACTCCTACGCAACTGAGTATGTATAGAGCATTTATATAATGTCGTTGGATTGTGGTTGCTGATATTTAAGATTCCTGCATCATCTGAATTTTGTACACGTAAGACGTAGCAAAGTTGTGGCGTAAAACAAGATAACTTGGGATACTATTACAACAGTGTATATTTTCTGTGTAAGTCAGCTGGAAGTAAAATTTAACGTAATTTATTGAGAACATTCATTGTTTGTAATTTAGTTGAAGTAGGTACATTTTTTTTTACTGTATGCTGACACATGCTGGAATTTTTTTTTTTAAGTTACTCGTTATATCGCAAACTACCCCTTTTTAAGGTAGCTGGAATAATATGTGTATTAATAATCTTCCCAACATGTTATACAATGGGGATGATACATAGAAAAATATTTCGATATTTACACGATTCTTCCAAATTATTTTCGCACAAAATAAAACCATGTAAAGAAATAATCCAGTGCACATTTTAATTTTCAAAGTATTGAGATACAAAAATGGCATATTTTCATTTTTAAAGTGCGGTCGTAAACATTGGAAACACGTTTTTATTGAATAATACAGAAATTATGTAGTTGGACTGTTGTTTTCATTTGCCGCTGCCCACCAGGCGTTATAGTAAATTTAGGAATTTTATACTGTCTAAAAGAACTGATAAAATTTAATGAACCTGGTTACTTAAAAGCTAAATCAGGAAATTAGCTTGTTGTTAACGCATGCATAGTTGCAGTTGCAGATTTCTGTGTTAATAACGAAGATTTCACTTGTACTGAGTTGAGAGAAGTGAAAACTGTAAGGTATCTCTCACACATTACGACGTTTTATGATAGCTTTCAGTTCATGTCAGTCTAATTCAAATTTTGGGGTAATGATAACTCACTACAAATTAATTTTATTGTTTCAGATCCATTCAGTATTAATACATTTTGCTTTAGAAAGTCAATGAATGAAGTTATATTGTCAGTATGAATGCTATAAGACTGACAATGTATGATTTGTTATAAAACTATGTGAATTAAGGCACCCACAGTAATCACCACTCCTAAGTAGTTTGAAAGTACCGGTATATAACAAATTCAGACTGTGATAAGATGCATATTCTTAATTATACAATTAATGTCATTGTGCAGTAATTTTGAGTAATTGGAGTCCATTATATAGTTATATTGCATTGCTGTATTGTATATGTGCTACACAAATCTCATTCACTCTTTACTGTAGCAACACTGTGAATAAGCAGCTATAATGTGCCATATATGTACTGTAGTAGGAAATCTAAAGGCAGATTGTGTTATATGTTCTAAGCTATTCTGTGCAGGTTATATGTAAAAAGCTGAATAGTAAAGCCACATTGTATAATTCATGTACCCAATAGCCGTACGTAAGCATATGTATAGTCCCTCAATAGAGCTATGCTCTCTGGGACATTCAATTCTGCAAATTAAAAAAAAGTTTGCATGCCTTTAAAAAGTGAACCTACCATGCTAATAGTTTGAATATGTTTGAGCAAACTTGGCTCTTGCAGACCAGTCATCGAGCGTTGTGATTCAGGAAAATAATATAACAAACTAGTGTTTCTACTACAAATCAATTTAAGCTCACATTGTTACGTTTCTCGTGAACGGCAGTGAAAGTTGCAGCCTGGAGTGCTGTCATCTATTGACGAATTTTGCAAGACCCCGCCCACCTCTCGAATTATCAGCCAGTCACAGGTGCCTTCAACTCAAACTCATTTATTTAGTACTTACCGTGTCATACTGACACAATATATTGATATAACCACCGCATACATAAACTGTACATGTTTCGCTAACAGCAGACTGTTTCAAGTTTCGTTTTTCAGAAACCACGCATGGTCGTCTTGCATTGCCACACGGTGCTGCAGTAAATATTGTATTTGTAGCAAATTTAATTGTATTGATTTATAAAGGAGCTATTATACACAATTACAACTCTTCGGAGTTCCAACCATACCCATTCTTACCACACAAACAACTAGATTTAACACAATACGAACTAAACGTAAGTTGCTGTAGAGTTTGTGAAGACAGACATGCAATAACAAGTCCAATGATGTCACAGGAACATCAACATGGCGGCATCGTTTTCATTGAGCTGAAATGAATTCTCTTTTTATGTTTCCTCGTAAGTACAAAAGTTGTTCACTAAGGGTTTTTTTAAAATAATTTGTTACGTAACACATGGCGTGTTATTTCACTGTGAATTATTTTGTTTAAGTAAGTCAACAAACAGGTTTTCACAATTTGCATGGCTGCATAACATGCAAATGTTGACTTTGATGCACAGTTATGATAAAACTATGTGAGTTAAGAGGAGCTGTACTCACAAGTATCGTCTACAAAACTAATACTATTTCGTAAAATCTTGATATTAAACGCATTTGAACAATATTAAAGGTGCTGCCTACTTGAGCTCCTTGGCACGAGCAAGGATAAGTATATAGTATACGTCGAACCTTTTTTCTTCATCTGGGTGAGGGCCTTACTGCATATGGGATCGTTTAAGAAGTTTTTTAAATACCCTGAAGACTATAGTAAAAATGTATTTTCACTATCAAAAAACACTCGAAAATGTCATCATAATTTTTTTTTGTCCCGTACATTTTCTTTCCCACCTATTTTCATTGCAGAAAAAAGGTCGAAACTTTTTGTCCCGTAAGCAATATTACTAAAACTGGCTGAACGCCGCAGAGTATAATTAAACTTGTAAGTCAGCGTATCCTTGGTCTCGTCAGGGCACTCAGGCAGGCAGCGTGCTTAAAGCCCACATATCCACTTACAGCTATTGTAGAGATCAAGGGGTACATATAAAAGTGGCAAAGTTTGCAGGTTGAAGCTACTCAGCTATACATATGTTTGTCAAACTCTTAAAAACATTGCCTAAAGATGGCTTTTCCTTCCTAAGTAAAAGTTTTTACGTTCTATAACATATCAGAACCAAATGTTATTGTTTTTTAAACTTACCTTTAATGGAAACTACTCTTAGACTAGTCACATTAAGGGTGCAAATACGGGTATTTTCATCACCAAGTTTTTATTTTCATATTTGAACCAGTAATTTTTTTCCTGGTTTTATACACAAAATGTGACTAAATTTTCTTCTTATAAATTTTTTTATCTCACATAGTTTTTACGTAATGACTCGTTAAAGCCAAAATTAGCATGTTTCCGTTTTTAAGGACGACATTAAAACCAACTCACTTACCAAACTGAAAAAATTCATAGTGAATAACGATGTTGTCGGCTACAAATTCAGCTATGTTAAACCACAAAATAAACTATTTTTGTACTTAAAAAAAAAGTTATTGAATTTTTAAAACTTTTATTTTAAATTGTAGCATTTTCATTTAAATACAAAAAAAAAAAAACTTGTTTTTATGTACGTCACATTGTAGCCTGCAACGTCTTCATCCACTGTGAATTTTTTCGGTTTGGTATGTCAGTTGGTTTTAGTGTAGTCCTTAAAACGGAAACATGTATATTTTGAGAAGCCATTACGCGAAAACTATGAGAGATAAAAAAGATATTCATAAGACCCATATTTAGTCACATTTTATGTTTAAAATAAGAAAAAAATATCTGTTACAAATGAAAAATAAAAACATGATAAAAATTGCTGTATACTGCTCTCCCCCCTCCCCCCCCCACAAATTTCCCGTAAAGCATAAGTTCTTGCATATGTATAAATACAAACAGAAATTGAATTGCTTAATAATATTAACACTTTGAAGTTATATAAGTACGTGAGGTTTTGAAATGACATTTATCATTCTGATACCATAGAAAAATCTAAAGTTCTAAAATAAATGTCTGCAGGAGAATGTCATTGTAAGTAAATGTCACAAAGTAAATGTGAATACTTTATTGGCTCACACTTAACTATACATTCAATGGATAACTCAATATTGTAACAGAATAATTACTGAGAATCAATCACGTATACGGTACAACTTAAACAGAAACAAATCTTGATGTCAGATGCAACTGAAGGATTAGCTACCGTACACTTCTTGCAGTAGCCTACAGCATGTCTGGTCTATGCATTGTTGGATCAGCTACTTTGAAGCATGTAACAAAATATTACTTGATTCCATGGCACTCGCAATACTACATAAAATAATAATTTGTGTAGTATCAGTAGGCTATGTAAAAATTAACACTATTGTATAAGGCTTAGTTGTTATGACACATTAAATTCAAAAACTTTATTTTCGTTATCTATGGCAATTTAATTGGCAGGATGTCACTTTTATAATTTTTTTGAGTAAAAGGAAAATACTGAGGTGCAGGGATTTTATGGTACCGTTGATGATGTTCTAATATTGTGATGTACACTAAGCACCTTGCAGACACTCCTGCACCTCTTGGTTACTTACTTAGACTGATGAAATTTTGCTGACGACTTTCTAGCCCACTTGAGTATCATGTATTATGAGGCAGTAAACATCTTTTCAGTTTGTAATCCCTGAAAAGTAATGAGAAGTGCTTGCATCAAGCACAGTAAACAACTCAGTTAAGGACTGCCGATGTCTTCCATTAACTGACTTGCCATCGCGACTAGGCTCAGAGTCTCCTCCTGGGCTGCAGATGGCCTTCTTCAGGACTCCTCTGACCCGCTTCTTGATGACACTCACATGTCTGATGAGTCTTCAGACTCACCTTGGCATCCTATGATGTAGGATCTCCAGTGCTCTGCAAGACTGTCATTTTGGTACCCTCGTCCTTGGTCGTCTCGATGTCAGAGTTCCCGTCCACTGTCCTGGTGTCTGCATTCTCGGACATGTTGGTGATGTCATCCTTGGTAATTGTTTGGGTGTCTGGATTCATGGTTGTTGTCGCGTCGTCCATGGTCTTTGTCAACTTGGTATCCGGGTTCTTGGATGTTGTAAAGTTTGGGCTGTTGACTGAAGTCTGGATATCTGGGTTCTTGGCCACTGTCTCATTACTTGGGTTCTTGTTTGTTATTTTCTTGACATCTGGCACCTTGGTAGTTGTGTTGAGTTTCTGGTTCTTGGTCGATGACTTGGCGTCCAGGTTCTCGACCGCTGTCTTCTTGTGCGGGCTAGTGGTCAACATCTTGAGGCCTGGACCGTTGCCGTGGTTGGCACGGAGCTGCACGGGGCTACGCGGGGGTTTCTTGCCGGCTGACACGAAGTCGTAGGCTGGCGGCGGGCCGGAGGGTGTAGAGCGGAGGCCGTGCACACGGCAGGGGTCGACCTTGGGCGAGGTGAGGACACGGTCTTGGCTGAAGACAGGGCCGCGGGCCTCCTCGACGGGGCAGCAGGGTAGACGACCCTTGCGCCGAGCCAGCAGTAGACACTCGCCGACGACGCCGAAGACGACGAGGCCTAGTATGAAGTAGAGCAGCGCGAGGTAGTTGTAGCCTATCTCGCCTCGCAGACGGTACAGCAGTATGGGGCAGCAGCAGAAGCACAGCAGCATCACGACGACGATGAAGGAGCAGATGACGCAAGGGAAGGCGACCTCGAGTGCGCAGAGGTGTTGGCGCGCGCGACGACGTAACCTCGCCATCGACATGGCGCGGCCGCCGTCTTGCCTCAACTGCACACTGACAGACCTGCGAGGTTGTGAGGTGCGAACACGCGGAAGGAGGGGAGTGAAGGTTATGAAACCGGTCGTGCGTGACCTCGCACACCGCGCCAAACTGTCGACGAGGTCCTGCTTCCCGCCAGTCGTTCCTCCACCCCCACCTTCTCCTCCTCCGCTCCTATGTCCTGCCAACACGACGCGACGTAGGACGGGGAAGGCTAGTGCATTGTTGCGATACTCGCTTGTCACTAGCGCCTGTCACCACGAGTTCCGGTGCCACATGTTGATGTAAGGTACAGAGGACACCCGACCACGGCCATAGAAGAACAGGTCTGGACACTCGCTTGTTGTTTGGCTGCAGTTCACCAAGTTACCGACAATGTTGTGCATCTTTGGCGCTGCAATTAGGGCGGTCGAGTTCAAACTTCACCCACTTCCCTCCCACTAAGATTAACAATTTATCAAAACGAATTTTTCATAAATTCATGAAATACTTCCTTCGCTCACAATTTTAAAGCATGGCTCCAGCAATATATATTTACTTTATAATGTAAACAATGGAAAAAAAATGTGGGCGGAGTTTGAGTCCGACCGCCTGGATTACAGCGCCAAAGAATACAAAATTAGCGGTAACTTGACGAACTACAGCCAAACAACAACTAAGACCGTGCACCCGACCAATCTCTTCTTCCAACTTGTGAAAAAAAAAAATCTATACGGCTGTTAATAATTTATTTTAGTCAATATCAGTGGCTGGTCGACGGTTGTTAGCAGATAGGGCACAAGTTGCAGAGAACTGTACACTCGTGTGAACGCACTACCGCTATACACCAATAATCATAGAGACCTGACAAATTCGCGTTTTTATTTTGGTACAAGCTAGAATTCCAGACACTGTAAGTTTGCGTCACTTTCACAATTGGTCTTTGTCTTATTTGACACCTCCTGGAAGTCTCTCAACCAATAATGGAAATGTAACTAATACACACATATATCACTTTAACATCAAGCAGCCAATGCGTATGTGCTGTCTGCTTCAGTTCACAGACGTTCTTGCAGGCTAGTCTACAGGTCAGTGAACCCTGGAATTTTTCCGATCTCTAGTATTGGCTACTTATTGTGTTGTGGCCAGTCAGTAATAAGTGGCAGCGTGTCAGTGGCTGTAGCGTCAACTAGCGCCAAAGATGTTAGAAGGGTCCAGAATTGAAACCAAACAAACGCTTGACGTGGTTGGTACCAATATGGCCAACTAATTAAAAAATTGAGAAAATTTTAGTTAAGAGGTGTGTAAACAGGGCTAAAATATAGACTTTTCAACCTAAAACGTCAATTAAAGAGCTTAATACATTAATTTACCATAAAAAATACGAGTCTGATGTGAACTTTTGAGGTTAAATCAGTATGGCGACTGGAAAATTTGGTATATACCTCTCTCCCCTCTTGGCTTCACTCCCCTCGCCATCATTCAGACCTTAGGCTATGCTACCCCCGTGACCACGGCCGTAGAAGAACAGGTCTGGACACTCGCCTATCTAACCATGTATTTTGCTTGACCCCCTTGTTGTTTGGCTGTAGTTCGTCAAGTTACCGAGAATGTCGTACTTTTTGGCGCTGTTTTCCGGCCGGTCGGACTCAAACTCCACCCACTTTTTTCCATTGTTAAATTTATAAAGTAAATAAAGATTGCTAGAGCATTTTCTTAAATTTGTGAGCGAAGAAAGTATTTCTTATATTGATAAAAAATACGTTTTGATAAATTGTTTATCTTAGCGGAAAGGAAGTGGGCGGAGTTTAGTCCGACCGCCGTAACATCAGCGCCAATAAAACACAATATTCTCGGTAACTTGGCGAACTACAGCCAAACAACAAGGGGGTCAAATATCCAGGCGAGTGTCCAGACCTGTTCTTCTACGACCGTGACCGTGACTAGCGCACAACTATATACAGTTCTCTGCAACTAGTACCCTCCCTGCCAACAACCTAGGAGCCGACACTGGTCAATGTATACACACGTGACTTGTTAATATAAACAGAGCTGTAACTGCAGATAAACTCCACACAGACAACATCTAATATTGCCTTCTCTATCTATTTTTAATTCTATTTTTTTCTGTGGATGGGGGGGGGGGGGGTTCTGCAGTTCAGCAACATTCGGTCGCAGTGGTGTATGTCGTCAATAACGGTTCAATTTATAATATTAACTCATTGTAGAAATCGTTCGAAGATAAAATATAAAAAAATACTGACATGTGACTAATAAACTAATAAACACGTCTTGTAGGTATTGCCTGAGGCAGGATGTTACTGAACAACACCGACAAACTTCGGCAGGCGATTCCTTATGGAAAACCATCTAAAATTATATTTTGCATTTTTCGCCTAAACTTAATATTAAGGGAGTAATGAGTATTTCAATACCAAAATTTATAATCGTATTTCCCCAAAATTTCGGAAACTAAATGACAAAAAAAAAAAATTTCATCATTGCTTGATGCTGTTGGAACCTTCAAATCAACAGCAAACACAACTTGATACCTTCCATCCTTATGAAAATAATAGGTGTGGCTAACTTTCAATTGCATATCCATCAGTATTTTCGAACATTTGAAGATGGTTAATTGAGAAATGAGACCTGTGTAACAAAAAAGGTTCTCTCGTTGCAACTGTCTAGGACGTTCCGTCACTCAATGGTACCGTTTGTGCTCAAACACACTTGAATAATGCGCGCAGACATACAGAGCCTAGATCATAGGCAATCCTGCGAACATGCGTTTGATGTGTTCAGCGTACAGACTATGGTGGACATTCACTGTAAACAAGTACAATACTGTTAAAGTCGCAGTTCAGTTTGTTGCTAACATTCTGCGTACACATCGTAGCAGTTGTGAACGAAAATGGTAGGTCCCAGACAGCTGAAACATGTGTAAATAGTATTGTGTTCGTCACGCTTATAATAAACCAAACACGGAGAAATTCGTGAGGTAATACTTTAAAAAAGAAAAATAGTAGTACAGTGTCGGTATCAATGTTGTTTATCTAAAGCATATCATCTTCCAAGAGGTCAGTATTTTAAAAGTAGTTGATTTGCATAAAAGTTTAGGATCCCCACACTATGCAGCAATAAACGGAGCATGCTACACCTTTGAAAATGTCGTAGGTCATGATATTCTCTTAATTTGTATCATGGATGTGATTGCAAACACAAGAACAGTTCAGAGAGCTTAGTCTTGTCGAAATAAACAGTTTTCGCCAAATTCCTTAAAGAAGTAGCATGCATACGTAACAGACAGAGAGAGAGAGTCGAGCCATGTAGACTACTTGCAATACACATGCAGAAGTAGTTGTGCGGGTTGCGATCGTAGGTGAAGGGCGTTTAAACAACAAATTATTAGGTGATAGCAATGCATACCACTGTACTGTACACAAGTATTGAAATTAAACAAGTAAAGACAATAACAGCCACACAAAAATAACAAAAGTAAAAGCTTTTTTATGACTTTAGAATCAGCAACAAGCTATAAAATGTTTCTTGTAGGAATTCTGACAGTACGTGTAATGCGGCAGGTTGGTAATGTGTGGGTGGATAGTGGGGTTCACCTGAGTGTGGGAGGATGGCCAGTTACAGGAAGTTGTGTGGGCAGAGGCGCTTATCAGTTGATCACGTCACTCTACCAGTGTAGGTGCTCCCTTCCGCTCGTCATACCTCGACGTCGTTGTAGTTGCTGGTAACTTCTGTCAGCGTGCCACGTGTGGGCGGGTGGATCTGTAGCGTCGGGCTAAGTTGGCCTCTACCCAAGCCGCCGAGAAGTATGCAGTGCTTCGTCAGTTACAACATTACATATTCGAAAACGATTCAACTCGCGTGAGTGATATCTTGGGAGGGAAAAAAATTCCTGAGTTCAATGACCTTCATGTCAGAATCCACTGTCATAAACATACTCAAGCCTCGTGTATTCGTTCATTGTCTGTTGTTCCAACGAGTAGCAGATAGCGGACAAATGGACGAGGCTTGAGTCTTCACATAATAGTGTATTATTACATGCCGGTCAACGAACTAGCGAAAAATATTTTTCTTAGTGATATCTGCATAGTCCCGGTACACACTGGCCTCAACTCTCGCCTCTATTCCTTACATAACTCTGTTCATAAACTTCGACTGAGATTTAAAAATTGGATTCTGTTGCAAAACTTACGTGTATAAGTTTCGGTGCGTACAGGAGAAAATGTATTTGTGATGTCGATTTTTTATTACACTGAGTATAATGGTAGAATTACCGCAAAAAATATACACGAATTTTTCAGTTCCATTACTGTGCGCCTTTGGGATGATGGTTTATCGCGGGATAAGTTGACTAATTGCTAGGCTTCAATATAATACCTGATGTTTTTCTCCATTTGTTACGGAAGGGAAAATTTCGTATGACCTTCATGTTATTATAGAATCCACTACCCTATACATATTCAACCCCTGTATATTCGTTCATTGTCTGTGGTTCTAGTGAGTAGCAGATAATGTACAAATTGTTGGGGCTTGCGTATAAGCAGGCCAGTGGATTATAGCTTGAAGGTTAAGGAACTCGCGAAATATTCCTTTCCCTATTACGCCCCTTCATTCCGGTGCTACTCCATACTCACACCATGTCACACCTCACCAACGATGAAATCTCTCACTCACTCATTTCCCTATAGTTATTGGCGTGTATACATCTGAATGGACCAATGATAACACTGGGGAGCTGTTATTGAATGTTTGTGACTCTTCTTAACTACATGTCAATCCTCCAACCAATGAAGGCGCAGGCAACTTCACTGTTTTGCATAATACACTGGCAGGCAACATCCTTGCAATTTTCCACTATCTCTATACATTATTTACACAAACAATACAAGGCCACCGCATTAGAGTTTCACATAAAAAAACTACTACGTAAACATTATTCCTTACCTTTGTATCAAGGTCGGCCATTTCGCTTCCCTTTGTTGTTTATTCCAGTGGCTCGAAAACGTTAAGCGAGGACTTTATGGAAAGCATTTTCACACTGACAAAGTAGCAGCAACAATGTGTGCACGATGGCCCTCACACCAGACGATAATTCCTGACGTGCCAGCGATACTTTGGCGACAACAAACTTTCCAAAGCCTTCGTCCGCTTTGTAGGTATGTACTGTACTTCTGTGAATGTATGCTGTGTATTCTTATTTTGTATATGTCTACGAATATGTACACATTTAATTGTTTTAACTGAACTATATACTATAGTAGGTTGTTAACATTTAATTAATTATTGTTTCCTTTTGTAATCATGTGTTAAGATAAGTCGTCTTAAATTAACTGCGCCTTAAAGAAGTAAAAAATAATTAATAATATGTTTTGCCGTGTTCAAAATCTAATATCTGAGGCAACACTACTAATACATTTTTATTATTAGGCTTATTCCTGACAAAACAATTTTCACTGTTGTTCACAGTATCTTGAACAACCTATGAAAGCAAACCGACGATAAAGCCTTAACGTTATTTTACTATACAGATTAAAATTACACATAATAGCCTAGCGGATATGTGTAGGAAAGATAATTTTTCGTGAAATTATTTTAGCTTCCAGAATTATTAAATACACATTTTCGTTTGCTCTGGAGAACAGTGAACCAATAACAAACCTTTACAGAAAGCAATTATCTACTTCCGCGATATCAATTCATTGACGAAGTTAGTGGTGACGTCTGCTTAGGAACTGCATTTCAAAGAAATTCGCACGTGAATATTAACCATTTAAGTCCTCTAGCAACCTGAAAATACAATTTTTTCTGCCCAAAATGGATGTTTTGGGGTCATTTTCAAGTATGAATATTTCGGCGCAGAATCTTTAAGGTCACGGGTCCCAATTTATGCTATTTTAGTAAAAATTTTTAAATCTTGAAAGGGAGCAGATATCAAAAACCGTTACATAGAAGTGTTGGAATATGTTTGTATTATGTAGCCTAATTCTTTTTTCAAAACATAAGTTTTTATTGTTTTGGCTAATAATTGACCTTCAAGAAAGTCAATAGCAAACGAAAATTATAGAAGTTAATGTTTTGAAAAGAAATTAGGCTACAAAGTGCAAAACAATTTCGAACATTTCTATGTAACGGTTTTGCGGAATCTGCTCGCTTTCAGGATTTAAATAATGAAACTCGTGAAAACCGCATAAATAGGGATAGGAACCCGTGGACAGAAGCTGATAGGCACGAACAAACAACACACAGGCCAGTCAACTAGAGTGTGCGCAGAGCTTCCACAGTTTTACTGAAAACTGCTAAGCAAGACTAAGTAAGTATTTCTGCTTAGAGATAAGATAACGTTCAAAGAACCTTACACACATATATATCCATTTCAAGTCCTATGTTTATCTCTAAAGTTTAATTTTTACGCTGACGAAAATGAGTGTTTTTTAGGTCCTCTTTTAGGTATAAAAATTGTGGCGTAGAATCTTTTAAAAGTTAAACTCGTGTACAAATGCACGTTTAGGCGCTTATGAAAATTCACTCGCCGGAGTAGGGTAGGTTATCTCAATCACGTGATCAGGATTCGTCGATTACCAGGTTTGATGAATTCCTGAAATACAGTACTATTTAAGGTATTAAGATTCCCTGAGTAATAATAAAAAATAAAAAACTACATATTTTGTACATTAAAAATGTTTGACAATATACTACGTTCGTAGCACATTCTTTACACGTAGATGTAAATATAATATTAGTTTTAGTAGTTGATCTAGAGACCATCAGTTGTACTTTCGAACACAGGTAAATTTCACACGGGTTAAATTTTTAACACCTTAAACATAACATTTTTAGGCTGACTTACTCTAGGAGCCGCGGTGGCCGCATGCTCAGACCTATCGCCTCCCACCAAGGCGATCCGGGTTCGATTCCCGTGAAGTCGGTCTCCCGATTTTCGCATGTCGAGGAGACTGCGCGCCAGTTTAGTGACTTGAGCCTAGAAACTAGGGTGAAGGGCCAGACGCGCCCTTGTCCTGTCCTAGCCTAGTTACGTGTCACGTGATCCCGTATCTCCGTATCGTCTCCCTGCAGGAAGAATGTCCTAAGACAGGAGGTGGCATTGACGTCAGGCCTGCGTGGTTTTACCAGTCTCATTATTACTAGTTGTTTCTCCTCGCCTTAGGCTCGTTGGAAAGTCCCAGCCACACACACGCGCGGCTACATAGCTATACATATAGTGTCGTTCACCGCGCCGTGAGCTGCCAGGTCCAGCACACACGTGAGAGGAGGGGGACCACCTGCCTGCCTTTCTGCGAGGGCTGTCCAACCTTCCCCCGGCCGCCGTGCCTTCTGTGGAATGTGGCCACATTGCAGTGATGTCGGGGGCGTCATTTAGGGGGGGGGGGCAGGAGTGGGCAAATTCCCTTCCCCCTTAGATTTAGAATTTTATGTGTATAAAATATATTTTTAATTTTGTTATTTAAATAATTCTAACTTAAACACACAGAACTGAAGTTTTATTATTAAAGTTTCTAATTTATACATACTTAATTAATAAAAAAGATGCAACAAGGTCACTGTCACCGGGAAAAAAAAATTGCCATCCCCCCCCCCCCCAAGAAAACCTGAAATGACGCCGCTGAGTGATGTTAGATTGTCAGTTCTTTGTTATGGTACGGAGCGTTCAAAATTATGGTACATTGCCTTAAAACATGGTACATTTATAACAAATGTAAAAAAATTACCATTTTGCTTATACATTTTTCATTACTCAACAGTTTGTTTTTACTTATTTTTTTTTATTTTACACTACTGGTTTTAAATACGTACAAATGGAAGTAGATCCTGGTTTGGAAATCACAAAAGTTTGAACACTTGGCATTGAAAGATTGGCGCAATGAACGTTCACAATCAGAATAGATAGACAATATGTGTGTCACAGTTGGTGTGTTCTCCTATGCAGGGTGTCTCTTGGAGTCAGACTAGAAATGTAGGGTGTGCTGCTGTCATCCTCTTCATCATCTCGTCAGATGGCTTGAAATTACTGCAGCAAGCATCAATTTTTTTTTCTTTCGTCGAGTATACTACATTACAATGAAAATCGCCAGAAATCCAAATAGGTAGTCAGATTATGGTACATGGTACACCGGGTCAAATAATGGTACAAGTACCATGAACAGTCACTAACTAGTGTGCGGTCTTCTTGCCGACAACTATCCTATATGAGACATTCAATGCTGACGCTGTTATGTTATGTCGTAATATTATAGATGAGAATGTGTATCCCCCTTCCCCCGCACAACCTTTTTTAAAGATTCTGCGGCAAGATTTACGTGACTAAAGGAAGACCGGAAAAACACCAGTTTCTGCCATTTTCGGCTTTAAGTGTGCGTGGTAGATAAATAAACGCTGAAAACATAAATTGATTTCTACGCTTTTTTCGAAGCCAATATGGATAAAACACTCAATGACAATCCTAGATAATGGTATTTGCCAACTTTATGAGTAAACATTTATCCAGAATTACTAATCCGTTACGCGTGATCTCTTGCGCCGCAGTTGAATGCACGAGGTTTCGGCGTCAGAGATTGTGCCTCAGAAGTTCGCAACACTAGAAACAATTTTAACGTTGGCTAAATCTATTGTCTAGGATTACTATTGTATAATTTTCGCAAATTGGCTTCAAGAAACCTACAGTTATAGATTAGTGCTTTTAGCGTTGAATTATGTACCACGCCCTCTTATTGAGTAGCATATTTTTGAACTTGCATTGGCTATACACACGTTTAACGTTCTTTGAATGCTATCCTAAATCTGACATCATTCATGTGCGATGAGTACAGTCATTTGGGGTAACTCTGTACCGGTCAGGGCAACTTTATACCACCAGCCTAGTATAATTTCAAATAACATGTCGTAAGATTTTGTGAATACGGTGGTGTTCCTGATGAATAAATTTGCTAATAATGAAGTCTACGTAAATGTTGAAGGCCAATAAGCGATAATATAATAGAACATGTGTGGTACGAAGTTACCCCAAACGACTGTAGTTTTCGAATAATTCTGTAACGGCCGAAGCTCTACACACAGCTCGGCGGCCTATGCAGGAGGCCACATTAAGGCGACCGCCTGCCTTGTAAACAGCGTGCTAGCAGAACTTTTTTCTTACAAACTTAAAAGTTTTTCTAATGTACGCATTTACAAAATGTGGAAATCGTTCTGGACGATGCCACTGGTCGGGGGGTTTTCTCGGGGATCTCCCGTTTCTCTCGCCCATTCATTCCGGCGCTGCTCCATACTCACATCATGACATCCCTCACCAGCGCTAAAGACCTCGATGTTAAGCGCTGACCAGAATATCTCATTCACTCATTCTTTCATTTACGAAAAGAACCAACTCTTCAAACGATATCGGAAAGGTA
The DNA here is from genome assembly GCA_003012365.1 of Medauroidea extradentata. NCBI lineage: Eukaryota > Metazoa > Arthropoda > Insecta > Phasmatodea > Phasmatidae > Medauroidea > Medauroidea extradentata. Next base: position 24,802 of record PNEQ01006331.1, read on the forward strand.
GTTTCAAAACAACGCGTGTATTGGGAAGACCATTGCGGAGGCCCTTATAATGGCTAAAAACTTCTTTTTCAATCTATTATATCTTAACTACGTACGAGGTTCTTGTGGAACTACGATAGAAAGGTGTATTGGTCTTTACTTTAAACTTTCGACCAATAAAAAGATGGGGTCACCACTGAAAGTGTCAATCATGTGAATGATCTACGATATCACTGCACGCCGTTTCAGTGTCTTGCGCTGTGGTACCGCACAAAGTGATTCGGTGAACATCGCCCTTGGCGCCGTGTCTCACTAACTAAAACACACGGCCAGTAGGCGGGCCCCTTAAGGTTGAAATCGAACTATCCATTGTGACGACATACACCCATGTTTAACCTACAAAGTTCACCAAGATGTCACAAAGGAGTAGAAGGAATTCATGGAATGAAAACTGAGATACAGATGTTGTAACGAGTCAGCGCTCTAGAGGGAGATGGGCGGGGTCACCTGGCGGGCCGCACCGCCTTCCCCTCCCACAGCTACATACCTACAGCTCCGGCGTCGAGACAGCTGACTCCGCCCCTCCTCTTTCCCCTCCCCATGCTTCACTATCACCAGTCATGCGACGAGTCAATGGACTGCGCGCCGCCACCTTTCACCCATCTTCCCGCCCCTGGCGACGCGAGCCACTCATGTCTAGCTGACGTCATAGGTGTTTAGGAGGGATGGGTACCTGTCGGTCATCCGGAACAAGAATTTAGCTCGGATGTAACTGAATGTTCCCGAAACACCTAAAATGTTCAGCTTACATCATGGTCGGCGAGGTCTGTTAATATTCCGGGCGTCGTCGCGGTCGACTATAAATACCGGCCCACTGCGAGCATAGACTGAGTGATTGCGGCGTTTAGCTGGCGAGTGTTCGTAACGGACTTGGCAGCGAGGAACGAGGCGGGACCAGCAGATCGAGGGGAGGCTACGGAGGTGTGGACGACGGTGACACTCTACGAGTGGTGTGAGTAAGCGTGAGACTGGACGGACAGGTTGAACTGTGGCTGTGTATTGTGACCTTGTGAGACATTTCTAGATAGAAACTTACGTGGTCGTAGGAGTGATTCGAGAGAGACGTTATTAATTATACACTAGAGTAGTAAATTGGGCTTTTAGTGAGATTATCTGTATATAATACCTGCAAATGTTAAATTGAAAAGTGTGAATCACGAGTGTTGTATACTTAACGTAGAGTGTTTATAGAGATCGTAATTAAATTAAAAACGTTAATTTAATATATTTACTTAATTATCCAAGCCCTCCACCTCAAACGAATCTGGATGCGCCCAGGACAGCAAAGTTTGTTACGATATGTATAATTCACCCATTTAAAAAAATTAAATTAATTTTTTGATTTTGGTAAGTAAATGAACTGTGTAAAGGAACAACAATTATTTATAGGAAACTATATAAATTTATTTTCCATCTCAATTTTACAAAATGTTAGGTTACTCATCCCAAAATACAACCAGGAAGATTTATGCATTTCCCATAATATTTACTTATTCATCTTATACATAATTACTAGATATTTCAGGATTCAAGTATTAAGTTTTTCAATTCTATTCAATGTTATTAGCCTCCGTATTTACGCAGCACATGCGTTGGAGTTGTCAATATATATAATAAAGTAATTAATGTACAGTACGTTAACACAAAACAATAAATAAAAGGTAACATTAGTTCTGGTATTAATACAAGCGAAACATTGTTTGGAACTTTTTCTATGAGATAATTTTTTTTATGTAATTTAAAACAAGCAATTTTTTTCGTTCTTAAGTATATGGTGTAATTGTGGGCGAAGTTTGTTAATGCCAAATAAGGACTATTTTTAAACTTATTTGCTCTGTGAAAAATGTAATGTATATCGGTCTTATGTCTAGTGTCGTGTCTTGATTGATTACATAGTTAATGTTCTTTAATCCAAAAATAATGGTATGATAAATATAGACTAGATACTGTCAAAATGTTTAGATTTTGGAAGTGGTTCTTAAAAGAATTTCGTCGGCTTACTAATCAGTGACGCACCTCTAACAATAACATAGACAGAAGTATACTTAACAAACCACCTCGGTGATAATATTCTTTATTTAAAAACCTATGTGTGTATGTATGTTCTCCAAAACGGCAGGAGCGATTTTGATAAAATTTTCAGGCAATCTTCAGATTCGCCCAGCGGGTGATCTTGTGAAGTTTGGTAGCGATCAGATCAACAGAACTTTTTTTTTTATTTTTCCCAACTTTTTGTCATGTTTTCCTTACAAATAAATTAATAATAATAAATTAAGTAGGATCGATACCTGGAAGTGTGCGACATGTCAATGTATAGACTTCGGTTCTTGGTTATACAGAATTAGTGATATCCTGGTCGGTAAGCCCTATACACAATTGAAAACTTTAGCATTTGACTTTAACATTTGACTTTACGATAGCTTTCAACACATGGCTTATTATGGCGTCATACACAATGGCGTCGCCAAAGCTAAAGTCAAGTAGTTTTTACTTTACGTTTCCGATAAACTGAAACCTAAGTCAAGGTCAAGATGGCCGTTCGCAAATAACAATCTTATTATATAGAGTAGTACGAAAAATGTTTATTTCTGAGTATATTTTTGTTCTCCAGTACTAGGATTTCATGAAACAGTATCAGATTTTTTTTTTTAAGTGTACTCGAAAACCTTGTTAGTAGCGTTGGTGAAATATTCGTAAATGAACTTTAAGTTGCGTCAATAGGTGGCGTTGCTTTTGTTCTGAGAAATATAATAATAAATACAAAAATAATAATTTGGTCTATTATTACAATATCTACGTGATACGCTTTTACGGTAAATATGTTATGATTTATGTTACAACACTTCCGTTTCAAAAACAGATTTCCAATAGTTTTTCAACTGTCGTTACTTTAACTCTACATTTGTATTGTGTATAGACGAAGTACGTGAAGTAACGGAAACGTAACGTCAAATGCTAAAGTATTCAATTGCGTATAGGTCTGTAGTCGCTAATAAATGTAAAGATATTGCCTTCCTAACTAGGCCTGTATGTATAGTCTCTTCTGAGAAAACTACCTTGCAGATCCATTGTGTTGACCTTTAAACAATCCTCTCTACCTGGTAAAACAGGGTCTTCATGTAGACACTCTACCTGCGAGGCAAGGTCATAGTCAGACCTTACTCCTGCTTGTTTTTATATTCAGCGACCATCGTGGGTTTTCCCCGACAATCACGCGAGTGGCCACGTCTACTGTCAGATAATAATGTCTAGTAACCGGAAATTTCGTGATTTCAGTTGAAGAAACATTAGATTTTCAACTTCTATACACATACGTTAGATTTCTGACAGGACCACTATAAAAAAAACCAACGAATAACAAAAATATTGTTACAAGTTTAGTAAAAATTTACATGTGGTAATTCTGAGCTCTTTGGGATAGAGGTCATATAATTATAAATAAAATAATTTAATTAAGTTATTGATTTACTAGCTCACAAAGCTTACAAACATACACATAACAGCAATCAACCATAGCTTTCACAACATCCTTAGTTATGCACACAAGTACTACTGTGCCACAGAAATGTTAATTAACTTTGACAATTAAAGCACAAAATATTTACCATTAATCAAAGACTACAAAACACGATAAAGTTTCAGTCATATATCAAATCAACAGTCTTTCAAATAGTGACAATGTACAACCTTAACAGTCTGAAGTGGTGATGGCTCACCAAGTACTGAGCAGCACCTGAGGGCACCACTGTCTTCACTCTTGAGGTTCTAGGTTCGACTCCCGTCGCGCACCTCCTTGTTGTCTGTCGACCGCAGCAGCAGTCTTCTTGTTCCGCCCTATACTGCACCGAAGGTATTATCCTATAGCCTCACAGTAGACTCTGATGTCACCAAGATGTCATCACTAGTCTCTCTCCACAAGCATCACACCTTCCTCTAGCACCACCAAAAACGAACTCTCCCCAAATATGTTGAATCGGGTCTTTTATACTCTGGCCAAACTCCGGGGATTAACCACATTACAGGGGTATAAAAATATACATTACATCATGCTTCGGACGTGACTTGAGTCTCGTAGGCCAATCTCGTAGGGTAAAAGTGCAGTAGGAACAGGTCTCTATGACGCAGTTCGTCAGGATTCCCACCATGAGGCAGCCCGGCTTGTGAATCATGGGATAGCTCAAAAGGCGTTTCGACACAGGCTCCAGCCCTCAGAATCACACCATGCAACAGTATGAAAATACCCAGTCACAACATTACCGCAGAATATTTAGAAATACAGAAGTGAAACAGCTAGTAGGACGGCAAACTTAGTCACACACACCAGCAAAATGGCTTCGCTGGCCAGCAACATGGCGGAAACACCTACAGCCAACCACAGCGCAAGAGGACTGCCCTACTAGCTGGCAACCAGGCTAATAGGAATCCTGTTGTAACATGCATGAGCCAAACATACACGGGGCTGGTATCAACAACCTCGGGCAGCCAATAAGCGGCGAAGTCCGCCCGTATCGAAGGAGCCGCCACGTAATTTCACGTCTGTATTACTATTTAGTCCGTGGCGTTACCTTGTCGGATGTACAACTGTCCATTCACTGGAGCAGCAGACAATGTACAAGTAGCTGAAGACATAGAGTTCACAGGACTGTAAAGTCCAGCCAGCAGGCGTTGAACCCGCGACATTTCCGGGTCTGTAACCATCAGATATATTATTTTCTGTTAAAGTTTTTTGGAGCAACCTCATATAAGTCCTACAAGCTGCACTCGTCTTATAGAGTATATAGCAGATGTACGCGACATCAGAACGACCTCACCACAATCAAACACAGCGCAGTTTTCTTCTGAGCCAGCGTGCAGATACTGCGGCGGCCGCTGTGTTGTTGCCACCAGACAAGTCTGTGCTTGTCGAGAACTGTACATGGTTGTGTGTTAGTTGACGCTAAACCCACTGACACCCTGGTCTGCAATATGTGTGCTTATTACTAGAGACCGGAAGTTGTCGCGGGAATATTTCTGCAACTTGTTGCACTGTCTTACTTCCACCTCTGCAGTCCTGCTTCTTTGTTATTGGCAGAGTGTCTCTGTGTAAATGAGTTTCTCATCTGATCCTACAAATCAGAATAAGGTTGCTGCGAACAATGCACATCTGTGATTTGCAGTAAAACGTTAAGACACGTGATAGTTAAATTCAGCCACTCACTGACCGTAACACGCAAATTTTGACTTTGACGAACGTTATGAGGGAACTACGCGAGCTAAAATTATTCTGTAAGAAGCAACTCTACTCGCGTGTATCGTCTACATAAAAAACAGGATTATATCCCACTTTAGCACTCTTAAAGTGGTCGCCTGCTCAGGCCTCCGAGTAGAGCAGAGCTTGGGCCAACAAGTTTATTCGAAAACTACTCAACGAACATGAATGATGTTTATTTTCTCGTTGTTTGAAAAGGAAAAAATTAGTGTTTTTTCCACAGAACTTTATTTTAGATGAAGAATTATAAAACCTAGCATAGACGTGTACAACGTAACTATATATTTAATACGTTATGTTAAAAAATGATAGGATGAGCACTGAATGTCTAATAGAGACGAGGTATCGGCGAGAAGACGGCACACGAGTCCAGTGACTTGCGCCAATAGAGATGCGCGCGCCAGTGACGCCCTTATCGCTTCGTACTTTCAGGCTTTCGGAAGCACTCAAATAAGTCTAGCGAGGCGGCCGGCTTAAGGGTATTCAAGTGCGATAAAATCATAATTTATATTTTTATTAAATATAGTTAGTTTCGTAGACGATACTTGTGCGTGTATTTTCCTCTAACAAAACAATTTTAACTCATAGTTTTCTTATAACGGTGCGTCAAAGTCAAAATTTGCTTGTAACGCTGTCATGCAAATAGTAAAAATCAATCAACCTACTTAAATGAAATAATTTACTGTGAACTTGCATCTCATGAGTAGAGCCGCGATTTTATTGCGAAAAGATTTTTGCAACATTTGGTTTCGATGCGTCATGTGCACACCTGCAGCTCTGCTACGTCGTCTGTGGTTGGATGATTTTACTCTCACTGGCCTTGGCAAATTATAGACGTACAGACTCACAATAATCTTATTCTGATTGGTGCAGTCAAATGAGAAACGTGTCTGAACAAAGACACGCTGCCAATAACCTTGAAACAGAACTGGCGATGTGCACGTGAGTCACTGAAACAAAGTGGGGCAAAAATCTTTTCGCGACAAAATCGTGGCCCTACTCATGAGCTATGCAATAAAACATTTAAAAAAAACTACAATGTCGTATTTTGAATTTTTAAAAAATCACAGGAATAGAGAACAAATTTCCAAAAATTCAACTTTTTTTTTTTTACATAAAAATAGTTCGCGGGATGTTTCTTAATGTTTCATTACGTAGTCCGTGGAATGTTATTTCACTGTGAATTATTTCACTTACATAAGCCAACTGGTTTTCACTATTCGCATGGCAGCGTAACAAGTAAATTATGACTTTGATGCACATTTATGAGACAACTATAACACCTAAAATTGTTTTGTAAGAGGAAACTGCACTCACAAGTATCGCCTACGAAACTAACGATATTTCATATAAATATATTATTATGATTTTATCGCACTTGAACACCCATAAGGGCGTTCTAGAGGGGAAAAAAAATTAATTTTCTATTTCTATGAAATAGAGTTAGATTTGTAGACGATACTTGCCAGTACATTGTCCTCTTAAAAAAATCTTATCTCAGCCAGTTTTTCTATTATGGTATTTCAAAGTCAAAATGTGCACTTTTTTAGTTTTTATAAGCTACAAAAACTAATGAACAGAAATAAATTTTAAAAAATTCACACTGAAACTACATGTAACGGGCTACTGTTTGACATGTTTTAAAAGCGATTACAAATTTTTTTCTATTAAAAAATCGATAAAAGAAAAAAATCTAAATTACAGAATTTTTTCAATTACAAAAATATTTTGTAATGGAATTTAAAACATGTCAAGCAGTATCCTGTGATATGTAGTTTCTGAGAGATTTATTAAAATGTATTTATGTTCATTGGTTTTTGCAGCTTATAAGATCTAAAAACGTGCAAATTTTGACATTGAAATGCTATTACGGGAAAAATGGCTGAGCCAAATTTTTTGTTAGATGAATATATACGCCCAGGTAAAGTCTACAAAACTAACTCTATCTCATACAAACATAAAAGTACGTTTTTTCCCCACTTGAACAACCTTTGTGCGCCCACCTACAGGCCGTGTGTGTGTATGTGTGAGTGAGGCACGGCGCCAAGGGCGATGTTGACCGGCTCATCTGGTGCGGTATCACCTCTACCACAAGACACTGAAACAACGTGCAGTGATATTGTACATCCCTCGCCTGACACTTTCAATGGTGACCAAATAATTTTATTGGTCGAATAGGTTTAGCAAAGTTGATTGAATGGTTCTAGAGCAGTTTCACGCGAATTCCGTGAGTAATTTTTCAGTTATGTAAAGTTAGAAAAGCAGTTTTTAGCCATTTTTAGGAGCTCCGAAATGATTTTCTCAAACGACGTGAAGCTTTAAAACTGTCTGTCTGTCATTTTTAACACACTTTTATTAGCTTCAGTTGTATCTATGTATGTAACGGAATCTTTAAACATAATTTTCACCTATTTAGAAGCGTCCGAATAAATTAAAAATTTGCAAACTTATCAAGGACCGATGACAATACAATAATGTAAAAAAATAATCCTAGTATCCTGGCCAGGATCACCAGGATAAAATAAAATGTGTTTTCACGAAATTCTCGATAACTCTTCAGCCTGATGAGATATTTTTATTATTTTTACTTTAAAACATTGTCTAAACAAACAGATATTCCATATTTTTTCGATTTTTTTAAATTCAGAAATTAAGGGGGTGCAAAGCCGTTTAATGAGTTTTCAAAAACTCGTCTGTTTCTCCTAAACCACTTAAGATATCAAGGTGATTTTATCTTTAAAATGAAGCTTACATAAATACCTAAAAAGTAATTTCAGGATATTTCAAAATTTATCCTTGAAAGATGGTAAAAAAATAAAACGTGTTAGCGTCTAATCATCCGTATCAACTAAACTATTTAAGATATTGAGATGGTTTTTGTCTTAACACGAAGTTTACGTAAATAATTAAAAAGTGATTTAAGGATTTTTCAATATTCTTTCTCGAAAGCCTGCAAAAAAATAAATAAAACGTGTTTCCAATTAATCATCCGTATCTTCCAAACCAATTGAGATATCGAGATTTTTTTTCGATAAGAACGAAGCTTATATAAATATCTAAATATGAAATTCAAGATTTTATGAGATTCGAAAATGAAGGATTTGAAAATCAGTAAAATGTTACTGTCTCTCAAAACATGAGAATTACCTTGGAGATATAATTCAAAAGTTATTTATTTTTGCCATATCATTAAAACGCTTTTATTATTTTATCTTTGGACAAAATTTCCACCTACTTGGAGACGTCTGAATAAATTAAAAATTTACACATTTATATATAAATCTCAGATAACATGATAAAATTTTCGTATTGTACCTCAATTAATAATGTTAAATATATGTTTAATATACGTTTTTGTGTTTTTTGTTTGGATATGATATAACTAAAAGATTAGTGTCCTAGTTACCTACTATGAAATTTAACTTCGTTTAAAGACTGCAAATGCAAAAAATATTAATTGTTTCAACTTAAAATTGATATGGTTTAAAAAGCTTTTAAAATTACTTTAACGATAAATCGAACTAAAAAGTCAAAAAATAATTAATATTTTAAAAAACTAAAACACACGCTTTAATAGAAAACCACACTAAAAATTATAAATAATTTCATTAAGTTTTAAATAAGAATAGAGTAATTATCAAAAAATTTATTCTATCGTATAAAAGCGTGGGGTGCTTTTCTCATACATATGAAGTCATGATATTGTTCACAGCATTTTGATTGTGCCACATTTCCTCCCCTGACGGCTCAACGGTATTGCGTACCATAATTTTCTGCAACACATCTTCCCAGTTTTGCCAGATAATGGACTGTACCCCAGCCCACGACACACCTTCTGTGCGACATCTGTACATCTTTCCTGAACGCCCGGAGTGTTGATCGTTATGATCTGGCCCGCCGGCCCACTCGTTCGACGGATCTCAACTGTTGAAAATATTTTATTGACAGAATATTAGGTTGCACGTTGTAGTATGGCTACCTGGTAATCACGTGTGCCTCCATGTCAACTGTTGTAGATATTATATCCACAGAATATTGGTAAAAGTAAAGTCATGAGGAAATAAAACCTAATCGAGAAACTAAAATATTTCAATTAATTTGTTTTCATGTATTGACGTTTTAGTTCCTCGATAAAATTAAATACCTTACAAACTAATACCGGACACGTCTATGCTAATTACACAAGCAAAAAGGCGAACAATAACCTAGCGGTATAGTGGACTACTAATGCATGTTTCGGTATTATTTTTGCTTAATTATTACAATTTATTGTTTCAACATGCATTGTATAAGATTTATATTACTGTACTGATATATTTCATTTTCTGCATTCAATGAACATACTCCATCGAGAAAGTTTTCCCCAAAATTTCTATGTTGGCATCGGACATCTGAAAACCATTAAATGTAGTGTGCTACTCTCTGGTGGCCTAGTGAGTTATCACAATAAGAAATTCTCGCAAAAGCACTCAAACTGTCCGGTATTGGTATATAGTGTAGTTGATAAAATTAAATTAAATATTCATGTTTTATAAATGGGTTTTTTATTTCTCTCTATTGACACCAAAGATAAAATACACGAGACTCTAACCACAGCGTTGCGAAAAAAAATAGAGATAAGCTTTACCTTTGAGTCGCCAGGGTAAGACATGTGGTCTATTTAAATCTTAATAGTAAATATTGGGCAGTGGGAGCGTGCACTAAATAGTTATATACTAGTCTGTGTGTTCAACACGTGTCACATGAATACAGTGAAATATGCGCGGGAGATTCACCAAGACAGAAGACGAAATTTCTTAGTAATCACAAATAATGTTCGTTTTTACTTCAGAGAATGAGTTTACACGCACATTCAGGGGAGTATGCCACAATTTTCACACAGTTGTGTGCTTATATCAAAATCACAAATGTAAACAATGTTCAGAACACGCTTTTTTTACCCATCTGATTATCGTAAAAAGTAAATATTGGCTATGTATTTACAATTCAATTAGGTTTTGAATAGATCGCATAGTGACGCTATACGAATGTGTAAGCATTCTAGAAGCCACACCACTAATTTCATCCATCTCAGTTGCTTCTTTAAGTCGGAAAAAACGTATATAAATAATATGAAACACTCGAGGCATGTTGAAAACACACTTTTGTGACTTCATGCGCCCTCTACTATTTATTACCTCTATGATTTAAACTGTTGTGAACAATATCATGACTTCATGTGTATGAGAAAAGCACCCCACGCTTTCATACGATAGAATGAATTTTTTGATAACTACTCTATTCTTATTTAAAACTTAATGAAATTATTTTATAATTTTTAGTGTGGTTTTCTATTAAAGCATGTATTTTAGTTTTTTAAACTATTAATTATTTGAAGTATTTTTTTCTTCTCGAACATTGACACAGTGGGCACACGTGGAATAGTCACGTAAAAAAACGTATTTATGAACACATTTCAACACATTTGAAGCGCTACAATGTTAGCAGCGTTCGTGCGAGGAGCTGAACTCACAGGCAATATTTTTTATTTTGTAGTTGCCAACATTTTTCTATTTTTATACATTACAAGAAATTACTTAATCACTTTTACTACGAATGACAAGCACGTGACACCTTGGGAACGTATATTTTCCCCATGACAACGGTAATCAGTACAAGTTAACTGACTACTTCTGAGCGTGATAAATGTGGCCTTGGATATTTTACACTACTGCCAACAAAGCTCGGTGCTTCCATGACTTTGAGGCAGTACTTTAACCTTGTCCCCTGTTAATGACGATGCTAAAATATTGCCTTCCTGAAGCACCATAGTTAACAGCGGAAACATTTAATACGTTTATGCCGTCCCCCGTAACTCTACTTTGGGAAACCCAACTTCGGAAACTAAGGTCTAGGACAAGCGTTCACACAACAATGCGAAACTGCAGTTTCGTCAACGATAAATGGCGGAAATTAACACGAGTCAATACATTTACACGATTTATTTTTAACTTATTTGTTTACGAATGAAAATTGAAAGTTATATTTTAAGCTTATTTTGTTCACGAATAAAAATGTAAATACAAGAAAAATCTAAAAATGATTTTGATTTGTTGTGTTAAAACACGTAGCAAAGTTTTATTGAAATATTATATTTTGCCTAACATTCGCTAAAACTCAACGTACTTGTCTTAAATGTAGCAGAAGAAAAACTACAAATAACGAAATTATATATGTATTATCCTGTACATATAGATAAAGTTTCTTTTTTTCAAATCTCGTTGTATAGTTGATCACTGTAGTAATTAACACTCACGAAACTCCAGTTTTGCGTTTATAACTCATACGAAACACAACTTTCGTCACAAAACGGGACGTACAATCTGAGGTTTCCTTCAACAACGAAACATCACTTTCACACACTCAAACGTCAGTTTTCAGCAGTCGTGTTTATGAAATTGGACTTTCAGTTGACGACATAGCCGTCATGAAGTCCGCTCAGAGGATGCTGTTATCTCGCCGAGTGAACTTACTTTGTGCACGCAAGGTCTAGAAATACGGGAGCGCTCACTATGATCTGCAATTTTGCCGTTTATTTATATATTAACTTTTAACCCTAGAAACAAAAAAAAAAAAAAAAGGTGTTTATAAGTTTGACGTGTCTGTCTGTGGCATCGTAACTTCTAAACGAATGAACCGATTGTGATTTAGTTTTTTTGTTTTGTTTGAAAGGTGAGTTGATCGAGAGTATTCTTAGCTATGATTCAAGGACATTTATTCAACCGTTTGAAAATCATCAGCTCTTTTCTAGTTTTTTTTATTGTGAATGTGTGCAATTCTACTGGTCTGATCGATTTGAAATATAATATCCCGTGAGTCGAGATTTATTTTACTTGTAATTTCAGTCTTATATTGTTGTTTAATCTCTTGTCCTGTGCTAGGCCTAGAAGAACGGAAGCTGTAAGGACGACTCAGCACGCACAGCATACCTCACCTTGGCCTATAAACGCAAGTCACTAACTGTAGTGCTGTCTTGTCGCTGACAACTAACCTCTACATGACATTCTGTGGTGACCCTATCATTTTATCACGTTACATTAAAGCCACCAACATTTACACACTTACAAATAAGTTGAGCCCACGATTTTTGGTGAAAAATAATTCTGCAATAGTTTGTTTCAAATGCCTTACGTGCACAGCTGCAGGTCTGCTTCTTGATTATTGGCAGAATGTATTATTGCTAGAGACACTGGTAAATCGCGGGAAAAGTTGTTTGTTTGCTAGGCTCCAACATGTTATGTATAACACTGAAGGCTATATTGGCTATAGTTTATATGAAACACTGTGTCCCTCTTCAACAGACACAATTAGAACTGTACAGTTTTAACACAGAACGTGTGTGATTTGCCAGAAAACTGTTGACACTCGTCACGATTGAGATACTACAGTTTATTGGAGACTATGCTAAATATTTTCGCGATTTTCCAGCGTCTCTAATTAATTATTACACAGACGTGGCTCATTTGACTGAGCCAACAGGAACAAGGTTACTGCGACACCACACGTCTGTAATTAGCGGGTGGAACCCTAGACGCTGAGAGTTATAAACAGCCAATCACCGACCATGAAGCAGAGCTGCATATGTGCACATAAGACATTGAAACAAATTGTTGCAGAATTCTTTTCACCACAAATCGTGGCCTCTACAAATAAGACAGCATAAACACACATTTTCGCCGTTTACGGCCGCTATGAAATATGCTGTATTGGGAAGTGATGAACCTACAATGTGTATCCGCACGTGTAATGCTCTGTGATTGCTATTCCTTAGCTGACGTCACTCATGTGCGTTGAGCAGTTGTTGGATATTCTTGTACCTGCCGAAGCTCTGCATACCTCGCAGCGACCTGAACAGGCGCCCACCTTAAACTTCAGAGTATGTATATTTCTTACACTAATCACTCATTCACGGCGAAAGTGTATTTGAATTTTCCAGTGAATCTATTGTGTTGGCAATTGCTGCTTCTATTTGCAGCTACGAAAGTTACAAAAAAAAAAAGGGGCAATAGTGTTTTATATGTATGAATCGCAAAATGTGTTGGTAAGCGCATAACTCAAAAACGCCTGGACCAATTTGGCCAATGCTTTTTTTTTTTTTTTATGTTCGTTGAAGTTCAAAGATGGTTTTTACGGCGAGAAAAATTCGAATAATTGCCGGAAAAAACCCTTAAAAAAATAGAGTCAATTTGAGCTTTATTGCTATTGTTGTTTAAACAATGTAGGTATGTTCCTGTGATCGAGGCCTTAAGCATTCACTCAGGTATTGTATAAAGTTTGGGGTGTGGGAGGGGTGGGGTTACGGGTTCGTATCCTGTGCAAGACTTTGCGATGGGAATTACTATGACATCATACAAGTGTATTGCGCGCGCTCTTTACACTGTTATTGAGTACGCTAGATGTTAAATGCCGGGCAGCTGTTTTACAGAGAAATAAAGATGAATTAAAAAAAAGAAGTTCTGCAATTAAAGTACGCTTAGCGCAGTGGACTGGACAAATCTGTTTGTATTTGATGTTTTAAAGATAAACAGAGAAAATAGTATAATATGGAATATAGTATCACCATCAATTAACACGTAACTAAAAGTTAGTTACTCTTTTCTATAGTACACGCGGGCGAAGCCGCAAAGGGACAGCTAATGCTTTATGATATACAATATAAATAGTTTTGTTGGTATTCCGACACGGCAACAGGCGACATGTAACTGGCCATGTGGAAAACATGGATTTTCAAGAAAACAAACAAAAAAGAAAAGAAACACTAAGCGACTGCCCTTGAGATTTATTTATCGACATTAATTATAACAATTCGATTTCAATAGCCATCGTTAAGACAGGACAACGTCTGTCGGGTCAGCTAGTGTGTGTGTGTGTATATATATATATATATATATATATATATATATATATATTGTATCGACGAATCAATTTGAATGATAATTCTGTCAAACATGTATTTTATGTTTAATGTCTAAAGCGTATTTTTTAAATTTTAATGTCACAACATTTATGGGTGAAAGCTTTTTAAAATTATTTCTATCCAATTGAATCCGTCGAATGTGAAAGTCTGGGTGAGATTAATTCTACTACAGGTTAGAAAGATCTATGTTAAAAGTTTGTCACAGGGAAAATTTCTGCCTCTTGAGCGCTAGTATCGGTAATGGCTGCAAACTAACCAATCAGAGCATTCCTGAATTATGTTACATGAAGTTGATAATTTAAAACGTGAAATTGTTTTATTTACACTTTCAAATTAAGTTAAATGGCTTCTATTATTTCCAAGCCTATTTATACTAATTTTGCTACAGTTTTGTATTTTTCTGGTCCCTTAGCGACTACAGCGAAACTAGCGGCGGAAATTTTTCCTGTACCAAACTCTCCCATAAGAAAACACGTTTTCTTTCCAACCTGTGCTAGAATCAACCTTATTCTGGGTGATGTATCATTCTCTCTTCAGTGAAGGTCGGCACATGTTTCTATTTCTAATTTTCCAAACGCTCTGTCGTGGTTCATGTTTTATTACGATAACGTAGGCCCTAAAACCACGTGAAAAATCAGCTGAACAGGTTATAGCGTACTAATACCTGAGAGTTATGCAGCCTTGCGTACACTGCAGCATGATAACCAGGCGCTGTCCGTTGTGTCTGCAGACACGGAACAGCTGTCTTGTTACTCCTACGATCAGGTTACAACTTGGTTCTCACTATGTTGGCATTTAAGGGCTTGTTCCTGAGTTTTTTTTCAGACTGGTGACAACAACTCAAATATTTTTTAACCTAAAGCTTTGAAGAAATTCGAGTCAATGTGCAGTCACATGATGCACAACACTGTCGATGCGTTTTAAAAATAATGTACCATTCGTCAGCAAAAAAAAAAAAAATATTTTGCTTCTTTTTTGCTTATTTTCACGACAAAAAAACGTGGTACTTTGGGAGATGAAATCTAAAAATCCTTTCAGTACGTTTCTACAAAAAAAATTCAGCTGCAAATTATAACATAATAGGCCTAAGTGTCAAAACTGTGGAGCAAAATTTTAATACGAGTATTAGGTAGCAATAAAAAAAATATTTTCGAAATCACTGCAAAACTCGGTAACAAGCCCTTATCTGTGACTTTCTCTGCAAAACAACACGAATTCTTAACATCTGACTGTAATTGTTGCGATCGTGTTGTTTACTAGGACAATAATATATAATAATAATAATAACAATAATTTATTTCCATATACCGATTACAGCACTTTACATAAATACTTTTTATATAATGGAAGACATCACACTCACATAAGCAAAGCTTGTGTGTGAGTGCTACTAGACAAATTATTTTCTATAGCTGCGGTTAATTATGTAATAAAACTTGTCATCTGGTATAAATTAATTTGAGAACAAAAATTGAATGCTGCATGAAATACAAAAAAAAAATTAGTTTTTGATCGCTACAGATTGTATTTAACAATTTGAAATATAAAGAATGTGAAAATAATTAACTAAAGTAAAACTACTACTTAAAGATTAAAGACAACTCATCGATCAATATATATATATATATATATATATATATATATATATATATATATATATATATATATATATATATATATGTTTATATTTTTATTTTTTATATTTTCAGGAAGAATTGCTACAATTTTTGAAAGCAAGAATGTGGATGATCTTTGAGAAATGGTTTTGTGAACTAGGGGAATTGGTAAATTTTGGTTTAAGTTATATCGAGTTTATACGAGATTAATACTGTACTGGTAACTTTTTGTTCAAGAAATTTACTAATAAGGTTCTAATATACAATTTTCTGATATTGAATACTCTCAAACGACTGAAAAGTTATTTTGATGGATGGTTAAAAGTCTTTCTAAACACAGTTCGTAAAATAACTTTTTGTATTAAAATTAGTGGCTTGATTGCCGTTTTGCTAATACATCCCCATGCTAATATACCGTACAGCAGAACAGATTGAATAATGGCTACGTAAACAATTCTTATATATTCAATAGATAAAACAGATCTAAGTTTCACAAATTTATATATTGTTTTACGAATTTTTTTAGTTAAGTAAGAAACATGCCTGTCCCATTTTAAATTACAATCTAACATAACACCCAAATACTTTGTTTCCTCTACTCGTTCTATGACGTTACATTTACAGTTTGCATTTAATTGACTACAGTTATGTATTTTGAGTTCTTGGCGTTCCTTTGGTTGACCAGATTTGTTTGCAGAAAATGATATGCACTTCGTTTTAGTTACATTAAGAGAGAGCAAATTTTTATCTAATATAGATTTCACTTTAATTAACTCTTCATTAGCTATATTAAAAACTGATGTCCATGAATCAGATGAGAGCATTGTTAGGATATTGTTGAAGAAATACGACAAAGGAATTACATGTTAAATTGTATTAACCATTCTTCAGTTATTTTTTATGATATCGCTTTCAGACAAAAACAATTTTCTATATACAGGAAAGGAAAATATTGCTACAGGGAGTATGATGGCGGAGACAATAGAGGTTATGTTAAAAACATTTTTTATAGTGAAAATACGTACTTATTAAAATTTTTCAGGGTATTTTAAAAGCGCTCTAAGAGAATCTATAGAAACACCGGCCTCACCAAGACGGTCAAAAACGTCAGTGGTGACATAATGACTTGTATAGGTAGTAAGTAATATACTTTACCATGTTTACCCTACTCTTCATCTCTCCTGGACTCCGAGGTAGGCAACGCCCTTAAGAGGGCGTGGTACATAATTCAACG
Organism: Medauroidea extradentata; assembly: GCA_003012365.1. Classification (NCBI taxonomy): domain Eukaryota; kingdom Metazoa; phylum Arthropoda; class Insecta; order Phasmatodea; family Phasmatidae; genus Medauroidea; species Medauroidea extradentata. The sequence continues at coordinate 41,895 of PNEQ01006331.1, forward strand.
CTAAAAGCAATAATCTATAACTGTAAGTTTTTTGAAGCCAATTTGCGAAAACTAAACAATAGCAATCCTATAGTTTTCGTCAACATTTTAAACACAATTGTTTCCGGTGCTTAGAGTAAATATAGAGTAGAGGGAGTATCCTCTATACATCTGCGTACGAAATTGTGTGTTCAACATGTGTCACGTGACTTTAGTGAAATATGCGAGGGAGATTTGAAACAATATTGAGAGGCAAGATACTAATTGTTTAGTACTCACATTTATGTTGGGTTATTTTGGTTCCTTATGAATATATGAACTAAGGAGAGCATACTACCATATTATCGCATAGTATAATTGCGTAGAAATTTCAGAACGACAAATGTAAACAATGTTTGCCACGTTACTGTTTTCCTTAACCCAGCTGTTTTAAATAAAAAGTATATATTAACTACATACTTACTATAAGCTTTTGAACCGAGATCTTGGTGACACCACATGACTAAATATATATTCTGGAAGGTACGCCAAGAGTTTCAAACAACACGACTGCATTTTCACGACGATAAAACATAAATAAACGACACCAAACTCTCGAGACCATGTTGGACACACATTTGTGACGTCATGTTCCCTCTACTATATATTACCTCTATGTTCCGGTGTTACGAACTTCTGAGGCACAATCTCTGATGCCGGAACCTCGTGCATTTAACTGGGGCGCAAGAGATCACGCGTAACGAATTAGTAATTCTAGATAAATATTTACTCATAAAGTTGGCAAATACCATTATCTAGGATTGTCATTGAGTATTTTATCCATATTGGCTTCGAAAAAAGCGTAGAAACCAATTGATGTTTTCAGCGTTTATTTAACTACCAGCACGCACTCTTAAGGGAGTCAGTATGAGCCATTTTCGAAAAATGGAACTCTTGTATTTAATTTGGCCTACAAATGTTCTATAATGTTTTATGCTTCGACAAGGCAGAGGTAGTCGTTCCTTACGTTGTGTACAGTTGACATTTACTATTGCTTATACTATACCTGTGACCAACCGTAGAAAAATATGACTTTCTTCCCCCAGAAGGTTACTAGTCACAAACTAAGAAAGGTAGTGAAGGTGTGATAATTTGGTAAAACGTAAGAAGGTAATATATGTGCCATGTCAGACGGGAAATTTTTATACATCTCATTGCAAGGAACTTACAGTGAAATTGAAGAATTCGAAGACGGCAGGAACTGATCCCCCTTAATGCGGCAGTAAACTTACAATTATGCGTTATCATATTTCCTCAATTTATAGGGAGACTCAAAATTTTGATTAAGGCTGTTCAAGTGGCAACAATGCATAGTTTTATATTTGTATGACATATTGTTGGTCGTATAAACTATTATTGTGACTATATTTTCCACTTGAGGAACTTTTGTGCATTTCATAATCTCCCCATAGCGACATGCCAAAGTCAAAATTTACAAGTTTCGCTAACGCACAAATAACAAAATTCAACTGACCTACTGGAATGAAATTATTTTCACAGAAATTAGATGTTATGGGAAATATGCTAAAAGATTTGAAAACACACAGTAACGTCCCTTTGCATTTTTTGAAAATCGCCATAAATGAAGAAAATTGTAATTTTTTCAGACGGTTTTTTAATAATGCAAAGCAATTTTATTGTGTATTTTTAAATATTTTAGCATTTGAGCCATTATATCTAATTTCAGTGTAAATTGTTTCATTCTAGTAAGTCAGTTAGTTTTTGCTATTCCTTAGCTCTCATAACTTAGAAATTTTGATTTTAACTTGCCTTTATAGGGAACCTACGAGACGTAAATAGTTTTACAACTAGAAAATGTAGTCATAAGTAACATCTATAAAACAAACGTTATGTTGTACATATATAAAATTATGAATTTTTGTCGCGAGAATGTCCTTAACCTAGGCCTCTGTAATCGTCTACAAGGACTTGCTTACATGTATACACCGAGTACTGAAACTAAGGTCAATTCTACTCCAGGTTAGAAAATGTGTTTTCTTATGGCACAGTTCGGCACATGAAACATTCCTGCCTCTAGGTTCGCTGCCATCGCTAGCGGGTTTAGTAAAACACGAAACCGTAGTAAAATTTAATTTAACTCGGATTGAAAAATACAGAAGTTATTTAATTTTAAAGTAAAAAACAAATCAATTTGGGCTTTCAAGCTGTCAACTTCAGATACCTTTACATTCACGACAGTTCTGTAACTGATCAGTTTACATATCTTACCGATACCAGCGCTCAAGCGGCTGAAACTGTCCCTTGGCAAACTGTTAACACAGATCTTTCTGAGTAGAACTAACCTTAGTAAAGTCTAGGACACACTGAGAATTAACTTAGCACAGGCATTGTTATTGTGATAAGAATATTGTAGCTCATAAACACGAGCGCGGAGTGTCCGTTACAGTGGAAATATGCTTGGAAATAAATATGTACACGAAGTTTTTAGCGGAAAGATTTTTGCCTCACTTTGTTTCGGTGCCTTACATGCACAATTGCAGTTCTGCTTAGTGGTCAGTGATTGGATATGTTAACTCTCTCCAGCCTTGGTATTCTACCAGCAAATCACAGCCGTGTGGTGTTGCAGAGACCTTATTGTAATTGGCTCAGACAAATAAGATACGGCTCTTTCACAAAGACACGCTGCCAATAACCATGAAGCATTATTGCAGATGTGCACGTCAGGCACTGAAACAAACTGAGACAAAATTTTTTTCGCGAAAAACCAGGGTCCCTAAGTATCGCTTTCAGGACTTCACGTTGGCCAAATCTGATCCAATTTGTTTTAACACTAAAACTTGCCTTGTTTATTGAATATGCGTATCGCTGTGTACGGTTCTCTGAGATAGGTTTATCGCGGGAAAACTTGACTGTTTGCTGGGTTTCAACCCACGTTCAGCTTACCAGAACATTACTGGCTTTAACTTATAGTGGGAGCTGTTGCCCTATTTGACTGGGCCAGTAAGAATCCCGCTGTTGTAATATTTGATGCCTATAGTTGGTCTGCAGACGTCTACGTATGTCAGACGTATATAACCCAATGATACACCGTCACAAGAAACTACAGTAGCCTACTTTCAAGGGTATGTTGGCACAAAATATTTTGCAATATACCATCATACCTAACTAGAGCTGCGATTTTATGGCGAAAAGATTTTTGCAACATTTGGTTTCGATGCGTCATGTGCACACCTGCAACTCTGCTACGTCGTCTGTGGTTGGATGATTTTACTCTCACTGGCCTTGGCAAATTATAGACGTACAGACTCACAATAATCTTATTCTGATTGGTGCAGTCAAATGAGAAACGTGTCTGAACAAAGACACGCTGCCAATAACCTTGAAACAGAACTTCCGATGTGCACATGAGTCACTGAAACAAAGTGGGGCAAAAATCTTTTCGTGACAAAATCGTGGCCCTATACCTAACGATTGTAGCTGTTCAGACTGAAGTACATGTAGGTTAACTCTTGTGTTTAATGGTGTGTTATTGCTAAAGACACTGGAAAATCGCGGGAATAGTTGACTGCTAGGCTCCAACATACTGTATATAACACTGAATGTTTCTTATCGATATTAGCTATGGTTATTTGTAGCATTGTTTCTCTCTACAACAGGCTCAGTTAGAACTGCACAGCTTGAACACAGCGTGTGTGATTTGTCACAAAACTGTTCACTCGTGTTACGGTTGATATAATACAGTTTATTGGAGACTA